>SJYV01002590.1:629811-803369 GCA_006410875.1 Neotragus pygmaeus
AGCAGCCCACCAGGCTCCCCTGTCCCTGGGATTCTCCAGGCAAGAACACTGGAGTGGGTTGCCATTTCCTTCTCCAATGCGTGAAGGTGAAAAGTGAAAGTGAAGTCACCCAGTCATGTCTGACTCTTAGCGTCCCCATGGACTGCAGCCTACCAGGCTCCTCCGTCCATGGGATTTTCCAAGCAAGAGTACTGGAGTGGGATGCCATTGCCTTCTCCACTAGGGGGTGAGGGAGAAGACACTATTTTTTAATGACTCCCCAGGAGTTTCTAGTGTTCTGGGTTGGTAGGGGCTGTGGGACTCTACCAACCATGAACTGGGAGTGTCGAGGTTTTTAGGACTCCTTATCAACATTTTCCAGACCGTTAGCTCAATTCTCACCAGCTGCTATAATGTGGGGTCTCAGTCCTGACTGTCCACTAGGATCTTTAATAACAAGAGGAGCCTTTAATAATAAGCAATTCAGGAATATAAAATGGCACAGCCACTTTGAGTAAACAGTTTGGCAGTTTCTTAAAAAGTTAAACATACACCTACCATATGAACCAGTCACTCCACTCTTAGCTATGTACTCAAGAGAAATGAAATCTTCTGTTCACATAAAGATCTGTCCACGAATAGCCATTGCAGCTTTATTTGTAATAACTCAGAACTGAATGGAATCCAAATGTCCATCCACAGGTGAACAGATAAACAAATTGGAATCTTACTCAGCAATGAAGGAATGAAACATTTATACATGCAACATTGGTGAATCCCCCAAAATAATGTTGAAAGACCAAAAAAAAAAAAAGACCAAATAATAGACAAAAAAAAGCCCCCCCCCCAAAAAAAAAATATATATATATACTGTATGATTCTATTTATGTAAAATTCTACAAAATTTAACCTACAGTTATAGATAGCAGGTCAGTGGTGCCTGGCAATAGGGGGTGGGGACAGGATTAAGGAGGAGTGAGAGGAAGGAACTAGAAAGGGACACAGGGTAACTTTGGGGGTTGATAGCTATGTTCCTTATCTTGATGGTGATTTCATAATAAATACATACATCAGAACTTATTAAAGAGTATACCTTAAATATGTGCAGTTTATCATGTTAATTATACCTCAATAAAGCTATTCAAATCAGAAACTACAAAAACACCATTATTCAGGCCCTATCCCAATAGATTCAGTCTCCTGGACATGCAATGAAGCCCAAGCCTCAGTACTTTTTAAAGGACCATCAATAGTTTCAAAGGTGGTTCAAATGTGCAATCCTGGTTGAAAACAACTGCTTTAATGCCTGCCACTGGCATTACTGCCCCAAACCACTAAAAGGGTTTAATAATAATAACGAGATGGAGGACAAATAGTTGAAGTGTGAGGATGATGATTAAAGAAGCCCAAATTGGCTTAAGAGATAACAGTGACAGAGAACAGCTGAGTCCACTAGGTGGCGTCTGGACGCTTCTCTTTAGCATGAGTTCCAGGGGAATTGAAGATTTGGGGCAGAGCTGCCTGAAGTATGTTAACGGAGCAAGCGCTGAGCACACAAAAGCACCCAAAACTGTTGGAACAGAAAATAATCAGTGACTTGGGAAGACATCAGGAGGCCAAGTGTCATTTGAAGTTCTAGTGTCATTTGAGGGTCAAAGAGCATGACTGTTTATTCAGCGACTGAATAACTTTGGAAGAGTAAGTAAATGAAGTTCTCAAGAAGATCATACATCTTGAGCTTCAAGCACAGACCAGAATCCCTGTGTCCAGGACACCAACATGGAGTCCTCAGTAGATTTTTTTTTTTTTTTTTAAGGGAAGTCGCTCAGTCGTGTCCGACTCTTTGTGACCCCATGGTCCTACCAGGCTCCTCCCTCCAAGGGATTCTCCAGGCAAGAGTACTAGAGTGGGTTGCCATTTCCTTCTCCAGTAGATTTTTTTTTAATTGAGTACATATAAGGTATAAAAAATCATAATCCATTGAGCACCTGTGTACCCTCGACTCAGGTAAAGAAATTTACCCTTATCTTCCTCAGGATATTGCTTGACAAACCTGTTCCCTTTCCTCTCACATCCAAGGCAAATACTATGCTGAATTTTTGTGTAGTCCTTTGTATTTCTTAATTCCCTTAATTCCCTTGTATTTCTTAATAGATTTCTTACATAGGCTTGAATCTGTAAACAACACATTGCTTTGTTTTGTATGTTTTTTAACTTTATGTAAATTGATTCATACAGTTTATATTCTTGAGACAATATTATGTTTTTGAGACTCATCCATTTTGTTGCCCAGTAGCTACAATCCATTCCTGCAAAGCTTTATAGTATAGTATTCCATTGTGACTCTATCAGTTTTTTTAATCCATTCTACTTTTGATGACCTTTGAGCTGCTATGTCAGTGCTGTTCTGAACATTCTTGTACTTATCGTGGTACAGGTGTACAAGAGTTGCTGTAGGTGTGGAATTTCTGAAGCATATTTACACTACCAAGATAATTCCAAGGTGGATGTTCTACTTTGGAAAGCTGCAATCATCACTGGTTGTTTTGTTGCACTATAGCCTTACCAGCAGTTGATACTGTTCAGCTGCCTTATTTTTACCAGTTTGATAGATGTAAAATGGGTGTAAAATGGCATTTTCTTGTAGTTTTGTTTACAGGATTGCTGGAGAGGCTAAGAATATTTTCATATGTTTATTGGCCATTTGTCTTCTTCTTGAAGTGACTGTTCTGGAATAACTCTCTGGTGGTGGGAAAGGTCACTGATCTCAGAGCCTGGCCCTCAAGAACAGAAGTCCAAGCCTAGAGTTTAGTTTCTCAGGTACTTCCATGGCTAAGTAGGGGCCCCTCCTCACCACCTTACTTAGTGACTCTCTCTCCAAACCACTGTCAAGTGATCTCTTTCTCCTTAAGACAAGCTCCAAAGGGTCTAGTGAAGCAAACACGTACTTCATGACTGCACCATCCCGTAGAGAAAACGGCCCCTTCCTGCCTCACCACCAGCACTGCTCTGCAGGCTGCTCACACCAAAGGTGCTGCTTAGGACTCTCCCCTGGACACCCCTGTCATTACAGAAGTTTCCCTGGTGGCTCAAATGGTAAGGAACCTGCCTGCAATGAGGGAGACTAGGGTTCTAACAACCCACTCCAGTATTCTTGCCTGGAGAATTCCATAGACAGAGGAGCCTGGCAGGCTACAGTCCTTGGGCTCGAAAAGGGTCGGACACGACTGAGCGACTAACACATTCGCACACACTGTGTGTATTATTACCACACGAGGTCCTGGATCAATAAGTACAGAGCAATGTGCCAGAGACAGAAACAAGAAAAGATCACCAGGCCCAACCCTCAGCCCAAATGGGGGACAAGGACATCTTCCCACAAGAGGCAGTGCAGTAATCTCCCTGCTTCCTCGGCGTCTGCCCCACCGCACACTTCCCAAACTGCCTCTTCTGGATGAGGTGTAGACTTGGTGCCCAGGTATCAGCCAGTAGGGGGCGCGTCACGTAACCGGGCGGAAGGGGCGGAGCCGAGCGGCGGCGTCGCTGCCTGGTCGCCTAGCAACAGCCCAGCTAGGCGCGATGGAAGCCCGCAGCAGCAGGGAACTCAAAGCCAGGAATTATTTGGAAAAACATCGGATTATGGACTTGCTGACCTATCTTACCAGCGCCCTCCTCTTTGTCCGGCCGGGTAAGTGTCTTGCAAGTGTCTTGCCTACCACTCGATTTTCCGTCCCACAGCTAGCGGTCCTCAGAAATTCCTCGTGTAGCCATCCCTCCACGCGTGCGTCTCGGGGGACGAAGGACAGCTTCCTTCCCGGATACCACCTCCCGCACTCCTCCGCAAACACTCTTTCATGCCTCTCGGCTAGTTGAGCCCTCCTGCTGCCCGTTAACATTGTGGCTTTCAATTAAACAAGACTGAACGCAACGGCCTCTTTGTGCCTGCTTCTTGCCAAGTGTGGCGGGACTCTGGCCGGTGAAGGTTGTCGCGGGTGGAAGAAAGGCTCCGGGGTTCGGTAGTCTGGCTCCTGGCCCCATCCCTTAGTACTTTGTAACTGGGAAAGAGCCTGAACTTCTTTCTCCTCTTCTGGAAAATGGAGATTATAATTGTACCATATAATAGATCTCGTGGCAACGTGGAGAAGATTATAAATAAATCATCCTTATGTCTGCAACCAACAGATGTTCCCAGTATTACCCCTGCCCTCAAAGGGTTTTTAATCTGGTAAAACAGTTGATAGGGTAGAACAGAAGGATATTCTTGAGACAGATTTTTCTGACATTTTTAATACACTCGATCCCCATATAAAGTTTGAATCATTCATATAAAGTTTGAATCATTTCATAAATTTTGTTTGGCCTGTAAATTTAAAAGTTATGTTTAGGTGGAAATGAGTTGATGTGCTTCTCCTCAGGATGAAGAATGGTAGCTTGCCTCATATGGAGTTTCCAAAATGCCAAAATTGCCTATTTGCTTTTGTATAAGGAAATGTACATAGCCAACATTCCAATTTTGTCAAAAACCACCCAACCAGTATGGTCATGTATAGGGTGATCAAGTTCTTTCTAGTTGTTTTAAGACAATAAAGCAGTAAGAAAAAAAAAAAAAACTGCAACAATTAAAAATAGAAAAAAATTTTTAAATACAAAGGAATGCACCAGGGAAAAGTTGCTATCAAACTAATTTTTTAAAACCTACTTTTTGAAAAAATGACTACTGTCTCTTGCTGGGTTTTGATAATAGTGGTGAAAATAATCTTTTGCTTTTAGAGGCAAGTGTGTCTGTGTGTCTGTGTGTCTGTGTGTCTGTGAATACTTCAGAAATAGCAGAAGTAAAACCAATAATCATCATTGTGCATACACCAAAAACACAGTTTGCAAACCTGGAGGACTCAAAGCAGAACAAGGAATGAGGCTCGGAGGTTTATTGTTAGAAAGCAGTGAATTGTGGTGAGAAGGCAGTGACTGTTTATTCTTCACAAAAATTGGTTAGAATGTTAGCATCTTCATAAATGATAGGGAATATGTTAATGGTTACCTCATATCAAACTTGGGAAACAGTTTAAATTTTATGCTTAAGCTTTCCAGAGGCAGAAGCAAGAAATGACCCAGGTCAAGTTAGTGTTGTAGAAAAAGCTAAATTAAGCTTTGCTTGCATGACTTAATTGGTTTTGTCTATCCAGGGAATTTTTCAAGACTGGTCTCCATTTAATCTTGATTTTAACAATCCACCTCCCCACCCTGCCTCCTGCTTTTGGTCGTTCTCTCTTTGGGCTTAAAAGTATGACCAGCCAGTATTGCCTTATTCTCCGTTACCCACATTAATGTAATCAGGCCGAAGAATCACATACACACTGTTTGCATTAGTTGAGTCCTTAAGTGGGAGAGCCGTGTAATCACTGTGTTAATCTTTCACAGGGTTATTGTTGATATTGTTTAGTTGTCGGTTCCTGATGGATGCCATTTGGCACGTGAATAGCTGGCGACAGGCATTTAAGACTCGAGAGTATAGGACACACTAGAGCAGTCAATATGCTAACTATAAGAAAAACAATAGCTGATAATTGAAAAATTGTCCACAGCAGAGATTCCCAGAAGCCAAGAATTTAACAAGTTAAATAATTCAAATGGGTTATAACCAGAAGTTTTTTAAGTTTTACCTTTCTAAATCTATCGACAGGTTTTTTTTTTTTAATTATGTACCATTAGTTTTAAGTTATTTATATAGGCACAGCCTGGTGTATCAGCAACCATGTAGCCTCATGGTCCCTCAAAACAGGATGAAGTGAAGGTGTTTCATTTCAGGAGGCCAGTGTTGCAGGTGAACTTTCACCTAAATGAGGCCTCCCTGTGCTGTGAGCCATAAGGTAATTTATAATTTAACAAGAGGCATTTCTATGGAAACAAAAGAAAAAGGCTAATAGTTTGAGCAAATTATACATTCAGTTTCTGAGTTTAAGAGAAGCCATTTGAGAAAATTTTTAGATTTGAGTTCGAAGCATCTTCAGATGGTGTCATGAGACTGGCAGTTACAGTCCGATGGATTTTCCTGGCTTTCAGTTTGAATGTATCTTGTGACCTTCCGGGTGGCCACATAACAGCATGCCTGCGGGTTGCCCACACATGAGCTGTTGTGATTTCTCTGAGGTTTATATCAAGTTGTCCAGCATATCCAGAAGATATATTCTCTTTTCCTTACTACTTTTGACACACTGTTTTTTTTCTTTCATCCTTATTGTTGCTAGCAGTTTTATTTTTACATATGAATTATGAATTTTAACTATTTGTAATCTTTGCTTTCCAGTGAAAATTAGAAAGCAAGCAATGGTGAACTATCATATATTAATATCCTATAGTAGATTAGCAAATTTATAAAGATATAATCATAACATTTTTTAGAGACATGGTTTTTTACTATACAGTTTGTAATGTGGCAGAAGATATATTAATAGACCTAAATATCCTGTGTCTCTCTGTAAAAATTAAAAAGCCAAAAGTAAGTAAACTTATGTTTAGCAGTCAATGTCTTAGTACATTATCTTCTCTGGAAATAATCTAGATATTCAATGAATGTCATTATTTAGTTTACCTTAGTATAAACTTTACATTTATTTAAAACGCTTGCTTNCTGTAAAAATTAAAAAGCCAAAAGTAAGTAAACTTATGTTTAGCAGTCAATGTCTTAGTACATTATCTTCTCTGGAAATGATCTAGATATTCAATGAATGTCATTATTTAGTTTACCTTAGTATAAACTTTACATTTATTTAAAACGCTTGCTTTTAACAATTAAACCTGGATTATCTTAATGTTCAATTGAACAATTATACCTGGATTATCTTAATGTTCAATTGAACAGGTGTCAATTGAACATTAAGATAATCCAGGTATAATTGTTAAAAGCAAGCGTTTTAAATTGATGCTTTTGAACTGTGATTTTGGAGAAGACTCTTGAGAGTCTCTTGGCCTGCAAGGAGGTCAAACCAGTCAATCCTAAAGGAAATCAACTCTGAATATTCATTGGAAGGACTGATGCTGAAGCTGAAACTCCAATACTTTGGCCACCTGATTTGAAAACTGACTAATTGGAAAAGACCCTCATGCTGGGGAAAATTGAAGGAGGGAGGAGAAGGGGACAACAGAGGATGAGATGGTTGGATGGCATCACCAACTCGATGGACATGAGTTTGAGCAAGCTCCAGGAGCTGGTGATGGACAGGGAAGCTTGGCATGCCACAGTCCGTGGGTTTGCAAAGAATCAGACACAACTGAGCAACTGAACTGAATTGATCTTAATGTTTCTTGTTGGCTAATTCTGTAACAAATAGCATGAGCTTATTTGATTAGTAAACCCAGATAGAAAAAGTTGTATTTTGCCTTATATTTAATATTGACTATTCTGAGAAGACATGCTTGTTTTTATTAAACCAACAAACTTAAACAATAGCTTTTATTTATCAAAGATCATTTTATTTATTATAGATCATGTGAACTTGAAAATCATGTTTGTTTGTATATCTCTGAGAGTTTAGGAATGCTTAATTAATAATAAGCTCTAATGTTTTTAGGGCTTCCCTGATGGCTCATCTGGTAAAGAATCTGCCTGCAATATGGGAGACCTGGGTTCAATCCCTAGGTTGGGAAGATCCCCTGGAGAAGGGATAGGCCACCCACTGCATTCTGGCCTGGAGAATTCCATAGACTATATAGTCCATGGGGGCACAAAGAGTCAGACACAACTGAGTGGCTTTCACACATTACATCAATTTTGTAAGCCAGTTAAATTGAATTTTTTATAAATTAATCTTGGCAGTACCATCTGAAAGTAATAGAAAAAAGGCTACATTTACATAGACATACATAAACATAAAGGCAGACACAAACAGAGATATCATCAGTTCAGTTCAGTCGCTCAGTTGTGTCCGACTCTTTGCGACCCCATGAATTGCAGCACACCAGGCCTNTCTCCTTTAGACTGACAGAAACAGGCCAGCATCGCTCTTCCCAGACTCTGGTTTCACCTCCATGCAGGCTCCCTCTGCCCCCTCCCCTTGAAATGTAAACCTCTGCAGAGAGCCCCCTGCTGGCCCCCTAAAGCATCAGCTACACTCAGATGTGTGGGAACCCCATCGTTTGAATTCCCAGGGCAGAAAAAAAAAAAAACTATCTCCATGTTGAGACAGAAACTTTCACTCTGGGAGGGTAATGGAAACTAACAGTCAGCTCTCGTCAGTTGCATGCCTGTTCAATGCACAGAACACACACCAGAGACCAGGACAGAGATGTGGGCACGCTTTTTCTGTAAAGACCCAGGTTGTAAATATTTTAGGCTTTGCAGGACGGCTCTTCATCTCTGCTGATGTAGTGCAAAAGTAGTTGTAGACCATTTTTAAAAAATTTATTTATTTATTTTGCCATACCGTGTAGCAACCAAGTTCTCCAACCAGGGATCAAACCTGCAGCTCCTGCAGTGGAGACACCGAATCTCAGCCGTTGGACCACCAGGAAAGTCTCCAGGCCATTTTTAAACAAACGGGGAGGCTGTGTTCAAACAAAACCTTATTAATGAATTCTGAAATTTGCATTTCTTAACAGCTTCACGTGTCACAACATATTATTCTTATTTTTTATTTTTTTCGATCACTGCAAAATGTGAAGACTATTCTTAGCTTGTGAGCCCTATGAAAACAGGCATCTGGTGGATTTGACAGGAGGTCCCTGCCACTGGTGGGGCAAGGGACAGCTGAGCACAGTAGAAATCTGAGTCCCCAGGTGCTGGGCACAGTAGCCAAGCATCTGAGGGATTTGTCCATCCCTGGCTGGAAGTGAAACTTACAGTTCTAAATTCTCTCTAATAGACATGGAAAGCATCTAGAAGAGTCCTCCAACCTTGATACAGTGAGTTGGAAGGATCGATTTTTCCTGAAATGAGGAAGTTGGCAGATCTGTCTTTTTCTAACCAAGGTTCTAAAAAATTACATAAATCAAGGTTTTGACTACTTCTTCCTTCGCTGCTTGAGAAAGTATTTGTCCTAACTTTCTTCCATATCTCAGTCTGTGTCTCTCCTTTGGAAGTCAGATTTTGTTCTCAGTCTAGACTAGACAAAAGAGCAAGAGGGATACAGGAGGCCAAGGAAAACCTCAGTGTCTTGCTGAGCAGAAGCTTCCCCCAGGGCAAGGCTGACCTTCTGACAGACAGAGGGTCCCCTGACACATCAGCTTCAGAAGTGGAGTTCAGATGCTTCAATGTGACATTATTCTTCTGGAAACAATCTAAGGTACCTGGTTAACATTTTAAAAACCTGTTTTTCTAAGGAAAAGGGGGGAGGTAGGCAGGAGGGGGGGGGAGAATTACACAAAGATTTAGTCTAGCAGCTTAAAAATCAAAAGGATCATTGGACAGATAGATATCAAGTGTAATAGGAAACACACTGATCTTGGGGAGATGACTTAATATGGGCCCTCCAGCCTCCTTGGAGCTTAAATAATTATCTACGATTTGGAATTATCCTTCAGATTCCCACATCAGTGTGTGTTCTGGATCCACTTCTCAGGATGCAGCCGGCAATCTTGAGTTATCTAAACCCAGCTGCAAACTAGAGGCCATTAATAGCATCTCAAAAATTGCTTCTCGGATTTTCTTCAGTGGAATATGCTGCGGACCACGGGGACTCACTGATAGGAAGGAGCAAAATGCTGCTAGTTATTTTTCCAAAGCTTCATCTAGGGATCTTTTTGAAGAGCTCCTTACCGAGTAATGAGATGAATGCCAAGAACAATATAGACTCTGTTTTTCCCACTTAGAAGTGGTGACCAGATACATCACCCATGAAGAGAATTTTCTTGGGGTTCCCAGGGGTGAATCTCTCAGCTTTTAATAGCTTTCCATAGCCACCCAGCTTATCAGCTGGCTATATGCTTATCTAAAACCTCCCTGGAACTCTAGACTGAAAGTGGGGTTAGGGGGCAGTTTGGTCCATAAAGCTCCAGTTGAACACACTTTATTTTTCTTATATTCCCTTGTAAACTGTTGAGGGTGTCTGAAGAAAGACTCTCTCTTTTTGCTTTCAGCAAATGTAACAAAACCCTAAAAATGTATTTAAAGTGCTTCTCTGTTCTTCCAGGGTCCCAGAGCCTCTGTGTGGGGTAGGGGGCTGGTAACTCTTTCAGAGTGAGGAGCAGCCACTTCAAGAGCCCAACTCTTGGCCCCACGTGGCAGGAGTCACTTCATCAGGACTTGCCAGAGAGACATGGGAGGCTGAATAGAGAAGCCTCTGCTCTCAGTTCAGCTGGGAAGCCTACACCAACAAGCTGGCACTAATTAAGAGCTAATGGCCTTAAAGTGGAGCATTGCCAAAGGATACCGACCCTCTGGCTGCAGCATAAATATCAAGGCATTTGGGGCAGAGCCAAGACATATATTTTCAGAATGCAGGAGACATTGCTGCAGCCTTTCTCACCCTGCTTTGCTGAGAAAAAAGACAGGATTTAAGATAGGTGGGAAAGGAACTAGGTCTTACTTGGACTAGTCTTACCAGTTCCGGTCAGTTCATCAGAAAACCCCAGGGGACTCTGGGGAAAGACTTTGCTTTTCAGATCTCAAACTTTTATGTACACAGGGATCATTACAGAAGTTTTTTAAGATATATGTTTCCTGGACCCCACCTCCAGAGGGTCTGGTTTCAGTAGCTCTTGGGTGAAACTCAAGAGTCTGCATATGTAAAGAGTTGCCATATGATTCAGCAATTCCACTCCTGGGCTTCTATCTGGAGAAAACTATCATTCAAAAAGATATTTGTACTTCTGTGTTCATAGCACCACTATTCACAATAGCCAAGACATGAAAACAACTTAAATGTCCATCAGCAAGTGAATGGATAAAAGAAATGTGGTGTGTGTGTGTGTGTGTGTGTGTGTATATAACAAAACCCTAAAAATGTATATACACACACACACACACACACACACACACACACACACACACAATGGAATATTACTGAGCCTTAAAAAGAATGAAATAATGGCATTTGCAGCAACTAATGCCTAGAGATGGTCATACTAAGTGAAGTAAATCAGAAAAAGAAAGGCAAATACCATATGATATCACTTATATGTGGGATCTGAAATATGACACAAATGAGCTTACATGCGAAACAGAAACGGACTCACAGACATAGGGANATTTGCAGCAACTAATGCCTAGAGATGGTCATACTAAGTGAAGTAAATCAGAAAAAGAAAGGCAAATACCATATGATATCACTTATATGTGGGATCTGAAATATGACACAAATGAGCTTACATGCGAAACAGAAACGGACTCACAGACATAGGGAGCAGATGTGTTGTTACCAAGGGGTGGGTGGGGGGAGGAGAGGGAATTTGGGGCCAGCAGATGCAGACGACTACATGTAGGATGGATAAACAAGGCCCTACTGTACAGCACAGGGAACTGTACTCAATATCCTGTGATAAGCCAAAATGGGCTTCCAGGCGGCTCAGTGGTAGAGAATCCGCATCCCAGTGCAGGAGACTCAGGTTCAATCCCAGGGTCAGGAGGATCCCCTGGAGGAGGAAACGGCAACCCCTCCAGCATTCTTGCCTGGATAATCCCACGGACAGAGGAGCCTGGCGGGCTCTAGTCCATGGGGTCCCAAAGAGTCAGACATGCCTGAGTGACTGGCGTATGTACACATGATAAACTATAATGGAAAAGAAGATTTAAAAAGAACGTGTGTGTGTATGTGTAACCAGATCAGTTTGCTGTAGAGCAAAAACTAACACAACATTGTAAATCAACTGTACTTCAATTAAAAAAAAAAAGAGTCTGGGGACTGCCCCGGTGATCCAGTGGCCAAAACTCCGTGCTCTCAGTACAGGAGGGCCTAGGTTCGATCCCTGATCAGGGAACTAGATCCAACATGCCACAGCTAAGAGCTTGCTTGCCTTAACTAAAGATCCCTCATGCCACAACTAAGACCCAGCCCGGTCAAATAAATAAGTAAGTAAATAAATAAAAAATTTTAAAGTCTGCATTTTTCATCAACTCCCCCAAGTGTTCTGATGCCAGTGGTCCTCAGAGCGCGCTTTGAAAAAAACACCTCTTGCAAAGCTGCTGCTACTTGTCCATTAGGTCCCAATGAAAAAGTTTTTACAGAACGAAGAAGGAAGTGAGGTCGAGAGTCTCTGCTTCCCTGCTGTATATATAGCACAGGGAGCTAAGATCAGTGCTCTTTGATGACGGAGAGGGGTGGTATGCGGGGAAGGCTCAAGAGGGAGGGGGGATTTGTATACATGTGCTGATCCACGTTGTTGTACAGCGGAAAGGAACACAAAATTGTAAAGCAATTAAACTCCAATAAAAAAATTAAATGACAACAGCCAAAAAAGATTCTCTGCTTCCCTGAAAACACCAGTCCATTTTTTCCTGTCAGCACTTGGCACAAAGCTTGATTTTGAACCAGCTTCCTACTCTGTTCCTATTGGGATCTTCCCATTCACATAAACCTATGCTCACTCGGAGCAAGACTCCAGTGAGTGAGGTGCTAACCATGGGTCCAGAGGGAAAGAGAAAGCCTCCATCTACACGGCTTGTGCTGGGTACAGAATGCTTTCACGTGTTATAATTCATATGATCACACTGCAGTCTTGCTGGGTAGTTAAATGAACATGTCAGTTTTAAAGCTGAGAAATTATAGGCCTGGAGGTATGCCTTGCCTCGTCTGGTCACCATGACATCAGGAAGGATGTATGTGAAAAATGCATTACACATGCAGTGAGCAAAGCAGGCACCCCAAACCTATAGCTTTAGCCTGACCTTCCTTGGTGAGGCTTTTTATCTGCTGGTAGAACTGCAGTTGGTTGTCAGGATCAGCAAATACTGTTGTAAAAGAATTGATGGATCACATGATAAAAATAGATGGAAAGTTCATATGTTAAATGCAAGCAGAGTATGAGAACAGGAGAGAAACAACCCACCATATCATCTGGGAAAATGAAACTCCTTGGCAAGACTTCACAACAGCCTGATTCAAAATTTCATAATGAAATTATGTCTCTGATCAAAGCCTGAATGAGCTCATGGGCTGATTTTTGCCATTCGTGTTTATTCTGGTTTGAACCAAATTGAGGCATCAGAAACACATTATCCTCGTCTCGTCTCCGGAAGTGGGCTCTTGACTCTCTGTTTGAGGGACCAAAGGGACAGGGTGAGGCAGATGGGGACAGCTTTGGGTCTTCACCGGGTGTCAAGTTGCTTCTGACCAGCTTTGAGAGACTTTCCTCAAACACCATGGCAGAGGTAGGAATGTGCTAGCAAAGTTGTGTTTAAGCTCATGATTCTTGCCCTGGGGGCAATAAAAGTGAGTCTCAAGGGAGGAGATATTTCCCACTCTTGTCTAGGACATGGCCTGGTTTTCCTCTAGAAAGAATAGTTTAGGGTTTGTTTGTTTCAGACTCAGACAAATAAGGACTCAGTCATCCATCCCACAATGAGAGAACCTCGCTTTATACCAAGTTGTTTGTTTTTACAGAAGGAGCTACCCCACCGCCCAGGATCCACTCTCTCCCTGCCTAACCACCTTTTCACAGGTAATCCTCCTGTAAAGGCAGAGTGACGGACAATTCCTGACAACTTGTGGTGCCAAAAAGAGAGGGAGGCTTCTTGATCACAGCACAGACATCTAGAGACTTTATTTTGACTAGTGAAAACAGAAACTGCTGGGTCTTATTGCCCTCATTCCCCCCCAGGAATGAAGAAACATTTCCATCTGCTATTGACTAAATGTTTGTGTCCTCCTAAAACTCACGTCATTGAGATTCTAATCCCCAATGTGATGGTATTTGGAGGAGGAGGGGATGATTATGTCTAGATGAGGTCGTGAGGATGGAGCCCCCGTGATGGAATCAGTGCCCTTAAAAGAAGAGAAAGATGAGGGTCCAGTGGCTAAGACTCCACACGCCCAACGCAGGGGGCCCCAGGTTCCATCCCTGGTCAGCGAACTAGATCCCACTTGCCGCAACGAAGGGTTTGCATGCCACAACTAAGAGTTTGCATGCCGCAGCTAAAGAATGAAGGTCCTGCATGCCTCAATTAAGACTTCATGCAGTCAGATACATAAATAAATATTTTTTAAAAATAATAAGAAGAGAAAGACCAGAGCCCTCCTCCTTTCCGCAGCATGTAAGGACACAGTGAGAAGACAGCCGTTTATAGGCCAAGAAGAGAGTTCTCACTCGGAAGGCAACCATATTGGCCTGACCTTAGACTTCCCAGCTGCCAGAATTGTCAGAAATGAATGTTTGCCGTTTAAGTCACTCAGTCTATGGTGTTTTGCTACAGCAGCCCCAGCTAAGATGCCACTTATTCATTCCTTACTTCAGTGAATATTTATCTAGTCCTTGCTCTGTTTCAAATGCCTTTCGAAGTCTTGAAGATACAGTGGTGAGCAAATTTTCAAGGTCCCTGCTCTCAAGACGCTTACATTCTAGTTTTGGGGAAGCAACCGATAAACTTGTAAATAAAATAATTTCAGCTAGTAATAAATGCCATGAAGTAAACAAAACAGAATGCCATAACGGAATAACTGCAGAAGAGTGAGAGATTGTGATTTAGACAGATTAGACTGGAAACTTAGCCTAGGAGGAAGAGTTGCTGGATAAAATACAGGATACCCAATCATTCACCATCACCTCATGGCAAATAGATGGGGAAACAGTGGAAACAGTGACAGACTTTATTTTCTTGGGCTCCAGAATCACTGCAGATGGTAACTGCAGTCATGAAATTAAAAGATGCTTGCTCCTTGGAAGAAAAGCTATGACAAACCCAGACAGCATATTAAAAAGCAGAGACATTACTTTGCTGAAAAAGGTCTGTCTAATCAAAGCTCTGGTTTTTCTAGTAGTCATGTATGGATGTGAGAGTTGGACCACAAAGAAAGCTAAACAACTTCCGTGCTTTTGAAGTGTGGTGTTGGAGAAGACTTTTGAGAGTCCCTTGGACTGCAAGGAGATCAAACCAGTCAATCTGAAAGAAAGTCAATCCTGAATATTCATTGGGGGGACTGATATTGAAGCTGAAGCTCCAATACTTTGGCCAGCTGATGCAAAGAGCCAACTCATTGGAAAAGACCCTGATGCTGGGAAAGATTGAAGGCAGGAGGAGAAGGGAACAACAGAGGATGAGTTGGTTGGATGGTATCACTGACTCAATGAACATGAATTTGAACAAGCTCTGGAAGATGGTGAAAGACAGGGAAGCCTGGCATGCTGTAGTCCATGAGATCACAAAGAGTTGGACAAGACTGAGTGACTAAACAACAACAACCCTATCATATTTTTAATTAAATCATGCAATGATTTTTAAAAAATTAATGAATTTATTTATTTTTGGTTGCCCTGTGTCTTCATTACTGCACGTGGGCTTTCTCTGGTTGCTGAGAGTGGGCTTCTCATTACGGTGGCTTGTTTTGGAGCATGGGCTGTAGAGGGCAGGTTCAGTAGTTGTGGTATATGGGCTTAGTTGCCCCATAGCATGTGGAATCTTCCCAGACCAGGGCTTGAACCTGTGTCCCCTACATTGGCAGGCGAATTCTTAACCACTGGGACCACCAAGGAAGTCTTCCCAATCACATCTGAATCTCACATAAAGAATGAATTTTTTTAGTACAAGTATGACCCAGATATTATATGGGACATATTTATACTAAAATGTATTATTGCATTGCTTGTCTGAAATTCAAATTTAACTAAGCATCCTGTATTTTTATTTGCTAAAGCTTGCAATCTTACCTGTAGGTGACATTTGAGCTGAGACCTGAATGACCAGAAGGAAGTAGCCATGCAAAGGTTTAGGGAAATGATACAGGCAAAAGGAACATTCAGCGAAAATGACCAGAGGGAGGAAGGTACAAATGAGGTTAAATAAGTAGGCAGGGACAAGATCATTCAAAATTCTGTAGGGATCGCAAAGAGTTTGAGTTTCTCTTTCTCTCCTTTAACCCTGAGAGTGATGATACGCTAGTGGAGTTTTCGGAGGGATGACAAGATCTGATTGGTATTTGGCTGTTGGGTAGTCGGCTTAGAGGACAAATTCCACTCCAGTACTCTTGCCTGGAAAATCCCAGGGCCGGAGGAGCCTGNTTTCTCTCCTTTAACCCTGAGAGTGATGATACGCTAGTGGAGTTTTCGGAGGGATGACAAGATCTGATTGGTATTTGGCTGTTGGGTAGTCGGCTTAGAGGACAAATTCCACTCCAGTACTCTTGCCTGGAAAATCCCAGGGCCGGAGGAGCCTGGTGGGCTGCTGTCTATGGGGTCGCACAGAGTCGGACACGACTGAAGCGACTTAGCAACAGCAGCGGCAGAGGACAAATTCAGAAGATAATTAAACTTAAGCTTGCCTCATTGGCTTAGGAAGGGGCACCTACGTTTTCAGGTAGAAAGCCAGGAGTTCTAGGCCGCAAGTCTAGGGTAAGTGGGTGGTTGCTATGGAGGGCAGCTTGGCGGTTGCTAGGGAGTGAGAGGGGCGGGGCTCGACACTGGGAAATGTCTAAGAGGCGGGGTGGGGGCGGAGCTAAGAGTGCGGCGGCGCGCTCCCGGCGATCGCAGGAAGTCGCGCGAGGCAAAGAAGGGGTGCGAGCGGAAGTGACGTCGTCCCGCACAGGCGGTCCAACGTGGTTCGCNCATTTTTTTGAGACACAGATTGATAGCTGTAGTAAACCCAACAGATACATGAGTTAAAAGAATTAAAATATAATTTTTTTACAGTGCTATTTTAGGTAGAATTAATACTCGTCTTTCTGCCTTATAGGAAAATAACACTGTGGATAATTAGTAAAACATTAAACACCAAAAACCTAAATGTCTGTTAGTAGGGGACTGGGCATGGCTACTAGGGATTGTTCAGAGATGACATGTGAGAGCCCGCCTTGGCATCTCTGCTGAAGCTGTCAGGGTAGGAGCACTGTCCTTTTGAGACTGCTCATGGGCCGTGGGAGCCTAGAGCCACCTAAGGCCACATTTACCAGAGCCTGCCTGTGAGTGGAGCCAGAAATGAACAACGTTAGAGCAGCCATGCCTAATCCTCCCAGTTACACAAACAAGTTCCTCACCTCACCCAAATCAGGCCAGCATTAATCTGGGTTTCTGCCACCTATGACTGAAAAACTCCTAATTCTGAATGGGCTGGGTATGTCAGGCTTGGCACAATCTGGCAGTGGTCAGACAAGCTGTTAGTAGAGAATCTAATGAATGGAAGCCGAACTCTGTCTATTCTTCCTATTTTCGGGTAATTCAAGAGCTTACATGACTTTTATTTCGAGTATTCACAACCTGAAGGACTATGAATGTGGTTAAATGATATTTGGTGTTAAACAGAATTTGTACCATAATAACATACCAGATACAAAGTTCATTCATGATTTGAAGAGTCAACTCTAAAATTTGATTATTTCTCTGTTGACAGAAGGAACCAGTTAATTCAATATCAGATTATTAATTTTCTAAGGACAGGGATGATGGCCAGTTCATCTCCATTAACCGACTAGAGTTAATGATGTTCCACAAATATTTCACTGAAGCTAAAAATGTGCCCCTGAATGAGTCTCTTATTAAAGCATTGGCACAAGAAGCAAGAATGACTGTTTTACGAAAAAGCTAAGCAGAAAATGGAGCGCTGTGGGGATTGGTGGGGGTGAGTGAATAAAGCACCTACTAAAGTTAGGAACATGACACATAAAAGTACATAATGAATGAATGTATTCTGATGAGGTGACTTTATAAAGACAAATGCATTGATCATTACATTCCACTAATAGTCATTTTGTGAAATAATTATTTTCCTTGCTCAGCAGAATGATATCATGCACATGTATTTCAGTTAACATTTCTGTAAAAAGTCTTTAAATAATTTTAAGTCCCAGCCAAAAGACCTGTCTCTTATACACATCTTCTCANATTGATCATTACATTCCACTAATAGTCATTTTGTGAAATAATTATTTTCCTTGCTCAGCAGAATGATATCATGCACATGTATTTCAGTTAACATTTCTGTAAAAAGTCTTTAAATAATTTTAAGTCCCAGCCAAAAGACCTAGATTAAAATAAATTATGATTGTGTTTATCAGGTATTTATCTTGTTTACATCTATTATTAGTAAATTTGTTTCCTGTTTTTTGGCTGATTATCCTGGATTTAAGATAAAGACTTTCATTTTGTTTTTCTCTCTATATGATGTACTAGCAGTATAGTATAATATTTTGTTATAAATTCATAGTATATTGGGACCACCTTGATGCTCCAGTGGTTGAGATGCCATACTTCCAATGCAAGGGGTAAGGGTCAATCCCTGGTTGAGGAACTAGGATCTCCACATACCACACTGCTTTTTTAAAAAGGGATTCTTATCTTTCAGAGATACATATGGGAATATTTACCATGAAATATATCTGAGAACTACTTCAAAATAATTCTGCATAAGCGGTAGAAGCAAGGCTTAATGAAACAAAATTGGTACTAGAAGATGGGTGATAGTCATATGGGAGTTCATTTTACCATTCTATTTACTCTTGAGTATGTTTCAAAAAAACAAAATATTAAACAATATTTTAATGTATGAAATATTCAGGTTAAAAATGTTTCTATTTTTATGACTCTTCATAATTTGTCATGTTTGAAGGCACTCAATAGGGACCTTCCTGGTGGCTCAGACAGTAAAGAATCCATCTACGATGCAGGAGACATGGGTTTGATCCCCAGGTCAGGAAGATCCCCTGGAGAAGGGAATGGCAACCCACTCCAGTACTCTTGCCTGAAGAATTCCATGGATAGAGGAGCCTGGCAGGCTGCAGTCCACAGGGTCATAAAGAGTGGGACATGATTGAGTGACTAACACTCACTTTTAAGAGCTATCAAATGTTATTTTCCTTAAAGTTCTGAATTTTATTGATTTTGACATCATTATACAAGCTTAGCTTTTTCTGAGGTGGCAATTACCATTCAACATATTTCCCAAGTTTAAAATCTACAGAGGAAAGATTTACTTTATAAACTACAATTTCATGATAGGATGGCTTTCCTTTCCAATGATTAAAATATCAGGATGATTTAACTATATGAGACTTAGATGAGAAAAATATGTACTGTAATCATACCTCCTAAGTTTGGGGCAGTTTTGATTCTGTCTAACGTGTGTTATTTCTGCTTGCTACAGATTCAACATTTCAAAAGGTAAAACTGTTCAAATTACTAATATATTACTTAATATAAAAGATTAACTTACAACATTGTCAGCCCAGTCTGCTAGCACTGTAGAGATATAGTTCACGGCATTGAGAATTGCACAGTACCGAAAGCCAAGGGAAGCTCTAGTCTCTTCTTTCATCACCTGAGTTAATCGTATCCTAAAATCATCTACTAAGTCCTTCTGTAACTCCAGGAACTGCAACTTTCTGGAAGCTGTGGGAAGATTTTTATACCTGTCTGTGGAGAAAATTAACAAGACATATGAAGGTTTATGGGCTTCCCAGCTGGCGCTAGTAGTAAAGAACTCGCCTGCCAATGCAGGAGATGTAAGAGACATGGGTTCAATCCCTGGGTTGGGAAGATCCCCTTGAGGATGGCACAGAAACCCACTCCAGCTTGCCTGGAGAATTCCAAGGACAGAGGAGCCTGGCCGGCTACAGTCCACAGGGTCGCAAAGAGTTGGACATGACTGAAGCGACTTAGCACACACAGCACGTGAAAGTTTATGGTATAGGGTTTTCCTGTTGGCTAGCTTTGGTGCCTTTGTCAAAAATCAACCAACCATTTAAGTATGGATCCATTTCTAAACTCCCTAAGGATGTGTGTTTCACAAGTACTGGTATTTGTCAAAACTCACAGATCTATATACTGATGATCTATGCATTTCACTATATGTAAGTTATGCCTCTAACACAATGTTGTAAATAACTGTGCTTCAGTTGAAAAGTTATACCTCAATTTTTTAAAGGCATATGAGAAAATTATATACAAAAATTATTCCACTTCTTCAACAAATGACATTTTTTAAAAAAGGAAGGAGGAACTAGGATAGGTTAAAAGGAACATGTAGCTAAAGATTTACAGGTGAGAAGATGTTTAAAATACTTCAGGAAAAAAGTCTGTATTTTGAGGGGGGGGGAAATACATAATAGAAAAGCGATAGTTTTAAACCTTAGGAACAGATAATCTGAGGGTTCGTGATGCTGCTTTTATATATGCATGAGAAAATTTCCATAATAAAACATTTTTTAATCAGTTTTGCTAAGTATTTTTGTATTTTAGTGTTTTTCATATTTTTCTTAAAGAATATAGAATTATTTACTAACTGGACTGGAATGACACCTCCTCAGGCCCAAGAAATGGACAAGACACAGACGGGCTGTGGCAGTGACAGCTCAGTAGCACCTGGAGAACCAGCAGGTCTGCAGTGCCCTCGGGCAACAGGGACAGGAACAGACCAACCAGGGCTGGGCCCGGGCCACCCTCCTGCCAGAAGATTCCTGGACCATAGAAGTTCCCATTACTATTCCGATCTTTGCCTTCTCTAGGGGATCTTCCCAACCCAGGGACTGAACCCAGGTCTCCTGGATTGCAGGCAGACTTTTTACCATCTGAACCACCAGGGAAGCCCCCATTCTTGTCCTTAAAGTTACTTTATTATTTACTGTTCTACAAACTCTGATATAACAAGGCGAAGAAAATAATATTTAAAATTTGGGTCAATCACCATTTACTGAAGATACTTGAAAAGTTGAAAGACAAGGGAATTCAGGTAAGAAAATTAAATTCTTATTTGTTTTTATGTAACAACTGAGGAATTTTCATGTAAACTAATGTTTAAGGTCTTACTTAAATTACAAAAAAATCCAAAAGCTAAAAATACTGTGCTAGAGTTTGACCAAAATAGAAATTGAATTTGAAGATACTACAATAACCACTATATGGTATTTTGTCAAACTACTTCAAAAGTACTGAGTGAAGAGTCAGTAGTACTTTTATTTACTTCTTAAAATTTTATTGAAGTAGAGTTGATTTACAATGTTGTGTTTAATTTCTGCTCTATAGCAAAGTGACTCAGTTATACATATATATATTCTTTTTCATATTTTTTCCCATTATGGTTTATCACCTAATGGACTCCATCCCTCCACCATTCCCCTTCTCCCTTGATAACCACAAGTCTGTTAAGAGTCAGTACTTCTAAAAAAACAAAGTTATATCTTTAAGACTATACTTGCCAGTTATAACCAAGAGTAGTGTCATAAAAGTTTCTGCACAGTCTGGAACTTTCATCTCATCCACATCAGTGATATCCTTATATTGGGATATCCAGGCAGCTTCTGATGAGAGCATTGAGTCCATTTTTTGAAGAGCAACTGGCACACAAGAAAGATCATGTCAAACAAGTAGTTACAGATTGTAATTCCTAATCTTTCAACTCATGATTTCTTAGGAATGATCATTTTTCTATAAAAAAATAAATTTACACCTTCCTACTAGTTGCACTATATATAACATGCTCTATTTTAAGGTTAAGTAAGATCTTTTACCTCTGCCCACCACACCTACCCAGAATCTTCAAAATATCTTCAAATAAATCTTCACTGACTAGAAAAGCCACATCCAGAATGATTCCATAAGAGCAGAAATGCTATATGTAAAATCCATAAACAGTTAACTCTACTGGGTTAAAATCTTTTTTTAAGTATTTGTATTTATCTGGCTGTGCCAGGTCTTAGTTGCGGCACTCAGCATCTTTTGAGCTGTGGCGTGCAGCATCTTTAGCTGCAGCAAGCAAACTCTTAGCTGCAGCATGTGGGATCTGGTTCCTTGAGGAACAAACTTAGTCCCCCTGTACTGGGAGCGCAAGTCTGAGCCACTGGAGCACCAGAGAAGTCCCTGGCTTGAATATTCTACCCTAGAAATACGTAGAGTGCAATTCTGGGAAAAACTGAAGCTTGATGGGAGGAAAAGAAGATAATCTCTGAAGGCAACTTGATAAACCTCAACCGAGAAAAATTTAGACGGCTCTAGTTTCTACCCAGAACTGGAGAAGAATAACACCTAAAATTTTGTATTCACAGTAAGAGATACCTCTCCCCAGCCTATGGCCATATGAGCACTTACATTTTCTCTCCACAGTCAACCATCTCTGAAAACAGGTCTCCTCTGATAGAATATGCATACAATTAGCAAAAGTGCTAGGATAGCCATGAACGCTGTGTAGTTCTCTTTCAAACAAAAGCACCTCATCCACCAAATGACAGAAGAGACTGTCGTCATAGAGCAGACAAGGAATATCAGCAGCTAACTTCTCAAGAATCAGCATCATAAGGCCCCGAGAAAATTCAAGCTAAAAAAATATAGAAGCATAAGGTAATGAAAATGACAGCTTATTCATGGACACCTGCAACTCTGAAACTGAAATGCTTTGGACTGAATCTCTTACCCTTGCATTTACCAAAGAGCCCACTTTGTCCAGTATTGGCTGAATCTTCTCATCCAAAAACTGAGTGTGGTTCCCAATCCACAGAAGAACCTGAGCCAAGTACCATTCAGGCTAAGGAAGAAGATGAACAGTTTGAATTCTTAAGTCATTCCAACTAGAAAGTTACAGTTAGTTAAATGTTTGTATACATAAGAGCACAATTTTGACTCTGAACTTTACATTCATGGAAGGCTTAATAATCAAATGTTTCCCAATGTACTCCCAATAAATTTCAATAATGTGGCTTAAGTCAACTAGTGAATTTAAAATACCACAAATATTTAAAACCTTAGCACTTAAAAAATAAAATTAAAAAATAAAAAACCTAGCACTTTAGAAATATGTAAAAGATAAGTATCACAAAGAATGGTGGCCTTTACATAATTTTTTTGAAAATAACTTTCCAAAATNAACTAAAATGTCCATGATCATTAGAATGGGTAATTAAATTTTTATATATTTGTATCACAGAATGCCTCACAACAATAAAAAGAATGCAGTAACCTGATGAATCTCAGTGACAATCATGGAGCAAAAAGAGCCAGACCCACACAAAGATCACATATGGCATAATTCAATTCATAGAAAGTACAATTTCAGGCAAAGCTACTTTATAGTGATGAAAGCTGGAACAGTGTTTACCTTTAGGAGTGCAGAGAGTTTTGCCAGAAATATTCTATGTCTTGATCTAGGTTATGGTTATATGGATGTGTCCATATTTGATAACTTTCTATTTAAGATTTATGTACCTTTCAAAATGACATGTGTCCAAAGAAAATTCTTGCTTCATTAAAAATGAGTAGAAATAAGCTGTGATCAGGGAACAAATTAAGCACTTTAAAAAAAAGATTTAAAAATTATGTCCCCACTCAAAGATCTGTCTTCAGGAGGGTGTTTTATTCTTGATGTTTTCTTGCCAAGTAATTCCTCCTGGCTTAACCTCAGCATTCAAAATCTAAGATCATGGCATCTGGCCCCATCACTTCACAGCAAATAGATCGGGAAACAGTGGAAACAATGACAGACTTTATTTTCTTGGGCTCCAAAATCACTGCAGATGGTGACTGTAGCCATGAAATTAAAAGACACTTGCTCCTTTGAAGAAAAGCTATGACAAACCTAGACAGCATATTAAAAATCAGAGACAGTACTTTACCAACAAAGGTCTGTCTAGCTTTTCCAGTAGTCATGTATGGATGTGAGTTGGACCATAAAAAAAGCTATGTGCTGAAGAATTGATGCTTTTGAACTGTGGTGTTGGAGAAGACTCTTGAGAGTCCCTTGGACTGCAAGGAGATCCAACCAGTCAATCCTAAAGGAAATCAGTCCTAACTATTCAATGGAAAGACTGATGCTGAAGATGAAGCTCCAATACTTTGGCCACCTGATGCAAAGAACTGACTTATTTGAAAAGACCCTGATGCTGGGAAAGATTGAAGGCAGGAGGAGAAGAGGGTGACAGAGGATGCGATGGTTGGATGGCATCACCGACTTGATGGACATGAGTTTGAGTAAGCTCTGTGAGTTGGTGATGGACGGGGAAGCCTGGCATGCTGCTGTCTGTGGGGTTGCAGAGAGTTGGACCTTGGCACAGGGTGACTGCAGAACACAGCCCAGACATCTTTACAGGGAGCCCNCATCTCTGAAAACAGGTCTCCTCTGATAGAATATGCATACAATTAGCAAAAGTGCTAGGATAGCCATGAACGCTGTGTAGTTCTCTTTCAAACAAAAGCACCTCATCCACCAAATGACAGAAGAGACTGTCGTCATAGAGCAGACAAGGAATATCAGCAGCTAACTTCTCAAGAATCAGCATCATAAGGCCCCGAGAAAATTCAAGCTAAAAAAATATAGAAGCATAAGGTAATGAAAATGACAGCTTATTCATGGACACCTGCAACTCTGAAACTGAAATGCTTTGGACTGAATCTCTTACCCTTGCATTTACCAAAGAGCCCACTTTGTCCAGTATTGGCTGAATCTTCTCATCCAAAAACTGAGTGTGGTTCCCAATCCACAGAAGAACCTGAGCCAAGTACCATTCAGGCTAAGGAAGAAGATGAACAGTTTGAATTCTTAAGTCATTCCAACTAGAAAGTTACAGTTAGTTAAATGTTTGTATACATAAGAGCACAATTTTGACTCTGAACTTTACATTCATGGAAGGCTTAATAATCAAATGTTTCCCAATGTACTCCCAATAAATTTCAATAATGTGGCTTAAGTCAACTAGTGAATTTAAAATACCACAAATATTTAAAACCTTAGCACTTAAAAAATAAAAATAAAAAACCTAGCACTTTAGAAATATGTAAAAGATAAGTATCACAAAGAATGGTGGCCTTTACATAATTTTTTTGAAAATAACTTTCCAAAATAATTTTTAAACATGACTTTGTTCTGTTTTTTTCTTTTTTTCAAAAGTTAAATTAAGAAAAATTTGGCTGGTCTGCATTACAAAAAATATAAAGACTTAAAGCAGCTATAATTATAGAAAAGTAATGTAACTATGCAATTTTTAAAATTGTCACTAGAGGTGATTCTATAACCCTTCTAAGTTTTGTTGGACAGGAACTCTAAAACATTTTCTGAAAGGTGAAACCCTGCTGTGTGCTAGATGCTGGGAATACAGAAATGAAAAAGGGGCAGTTAATCTCAGGGCTTGCATAGTTTAGGCTTCGTGTCAGTACTAGGACCAGTGAACTACAATTTAAAAAGCAACCACCGGAACTAACAATTTTCTTACCTCAAATCATTACTGCCTCTCTACAGTTTAGACTTCGTGTCACTTACCACTTACTAATTGGTTCTACTCTTCTTTCCACCCACACCCCATCTAAGAGAGGGAGACCCAAGAAGTACAAAAGAACAAGCTGAATTTGAGAACCAGAAATTCTTTGTCATCCCACTCTTCCCTACATAGATATAACTGCCTATCCCTTGATTCTTTTACAGTTCTATAAAGCCTATAAACTCATTTATATGTGACATGTACAATGTCTGCCAAGTAAATCATTTAATTCAAAACACTTACTGTAAGACTCCTCTGCTACTTGCACCACATCACATGTAGGAAGACTTCAAGGATAAACAGTATCCACTCCCTAGCAACTCCCAAGGTTACAATTCTCAACACATTCAATCAAATTTCACTGAAAACAGTTGTCTGTGATTTTCAGAGCAGATTAAAGAAAAAGTCTCAACAGGATGTCCAATACACATGGGTGTGGTCCCTTAACTAAAATGCTGGTGATAATTTCCTCAAAGTCATTCCTGTCACTTATCCCCATACTCTCTCTTGCATAGCTCCAAATCATTTTATATTTTTTAAATTCTTATTTATTTTTATTTTTCAGCCGTGCTGCATGGCACATGGGATCTTTGTTCCCTGACCAAAGATCAAACCCACGCTCCCTATGGTGGAAGTACAGAGTCTTAACCACTGGACCACCAGGGAAAGTCCCACCACAAATCACTGAACACAGCAGCACTTCCATTCAAAAACTAATGCTCTACTCTCTTGACTCTCACTTCTCTTTCTGATGTATTTATAAACCTGAAGGAGCAGTTTGCGCAGTGGAACACATGTGGATCCAGTTGTAAAAAAGTGCCACAGCAAATGCTATAGCACACCCCAGAAGAAACCTGAGGAAGTGGTCAGATGGTGTGTTGATGAGCACACTGATTCTTAACAACACATCAATACAAGTCCCAAGTTATATCTGTAAAGGGCAGTGACGAAACTGGAATTTAGCTCTTTAGAGAAAAAACAGGAATGTGGATACAATCAGAATTTAACTTAAGCCAGCAAAAGTAGAGACATCCTTAGTATTTGCTATTCATTAAAACCGGGGCAAGAAGCGGCAAAGCACACCTTGCTTATAACATTAGTCTGCCGGTTCCCTCTGAAGTGATACCTGAACCTCTTCTGAAGGGGAGTCAGCATAATCTGGATGGGCAGGATGACAGAAGGGGATGCGGGAATAGAGTATTTTTCTGGAAGCTGTTTTGGCTCAGTAAATAATTCATCTCTGACATAGTAAAGTCAAGGAAAAAGAAAAGCATATATGTATAGATATAGATATGTATGCACACAGAACATATATGATACTGAGAAATTATAACAGTATGTAATCTCACTTTAAATTACATATGGCTTAAGTAAAAAGTCCATGAGAAATGTTATTAGAATTAATCTTTCCTAAGATTAAAGGATAATAGGTAAGGAAACACATTCGAATAATCATTTTATTAAATTAACACTGTTACTAAGGCTTCCTTCCAATTTTGCCCAGTTTTTTGATTGTCCCAAGAGACCTATATGTGATGCAAACTTGGGTCAATCATGCAGTTCAGAACTCTTCACAGCCCTTCCACCCACACGCAGATTATTTGGAAGGAGACCAGCACCCCACCCACCAACTACATAAGCATACACAAGTAAGTTCAAACCTAGTACTCCTCCCATTTTGCTTCTTGACCACTTTCAGAAAGCTTTCCTTTCTGGTCCAAATCCACTCAAGAAAAAAGAAATCTTAGTAAGTTTTAACCCCTCAAAAGATACGAGGTTTGTAGTTTCAGAAGCTGACAGAACAGTGTCTCCAGGTTCCTGTGTATCTCAGGGGCACTGGCTGGTCGACTGATGCCAACAGTTTGAGACTGAGGGGGTGCGATGAATGGCCAGTGAAGCTGTGCTAAAATTTCCTCAAAATCACTGTAAGAGAAAAGTGAGAGAAGTATTGCTATCAAACACAATGAACACCAAATAGCCATCTGAAACAAATTACCATGAAATATGGACAAATTCCTTGCCTTGTAAGCTTGTCCTTGAGAATTTTATGCCAGAATTTAACTGTGGCTCTCATGAAACCAAGAAGATGAGTACAGGAAGATTCCTGAAGCTTGATGTCAAGTTCTGCCATAGACACCAGAGTAGAGGCTGCCTCTGGGACATTATTGGTCATCAAATATTGCTGAATGTTATCACTGAAAGACAAGGAATAGCAAAGTTGAAGGACACTTTAATCAGAATAATTCCAAATGTGGAAAACTGCTTCTTCCTCCTGCTTTATATAAAGCTACAACCAAAAGAAGAAGGAAGCACTAACTTAAAGTGTTTTGTTTTGTTTTTTAACTTGACGCCCCAGTCTTTAGGAGCCTGGAATCCTCAGCATCCTCCTAAGAGCAGTGGGCTGTGTTCAGGACACCTCCCTCCACCTTTGCCTGCCCAGCTCTCCCAATAGGACAGACTTTTCCTCTGTCACATTCCATCAGGCACCCNGCTACCTGCTCCTGTATTCTGACCTGGAGAATTCCATGGACTGTATAGTCCTTGGGGTCAAAAAGAATCGGACACGACTGAGCGGCTTTCACTTTCACTTTTCACTTTCAGCTTAGTTAAGTCTTTCCTCCAGGGAGCCTTCTCTGATGCCTCCTCCGTGTTCCCACAGTCTCCAGTGCCTGCCGCATCAGAGACTCATACACTTTTCAACCCCCTGATCACTCATTCCTCTCTCCCCAGATGAGGGGGTGGGGTGAGCATCCTTTGGAGCCCCAATCTAGGGTCTGATACTCAGGTAGCATATCAGTAGGTGTTTGCAGGAGGGACATGTTCTATTTCCAGAGACCCATGAGCTGATATGTCACATCTAAGGAAATCTGCCTCTGGGGCTTCTGTAGTGTCCAGCTGCCTCACCCGCTGGTCCAGTCATCCTTACGCCAGAAGCAGAGCCAGGGTGGAGAAGAGTTTCTCTTCCCTGCCTCCCATGTGTGTGTTGTGGTTCTTGAACTGAACTGTTTATTGCTGAGTGCGCCCTGGAGGCCACCCCACCCCCCTCACTCATGTGCAGCTCAGGAGCCTTGTATTTCTACGTTCCAGCCTTTAATCTTCTCTTTCGACATGCTTGCTGGGCCTCGTTGTCATTAACCACTTTCCTTCCTCAGGCTTTGCCAAAACTGAGATAGCTAATTAGTTTCTGGCTACTCGCCACTCAGATGGTGGGCAGGGTCGTAGCTCGCTGCCCTCGCTGCCTAGCCCGACTTGTTTTGCCAGTTGGAAGAGCAAGCACCCTTTGTTTACAAATACAGGGATCCTCAGTTGGACCGCTGGCTGGCAGTTGCTTTATTTAAGCTGTTCATCCCCCAGTGTGGGCAGAGCCTTTGGGATCACCACTATAGCTTTGCCTTGGTTTCCTCACTTGTAAAACAAAGGGATTGAACTTGACCAACTGAGAGAAGATGGGTAGAGGTCAGGACTCTGGGTTCTGGAATTAACCCAAGACTTCCCAGGCCCTGCCACTCCTAGCTCCAGGATTTGGGGTGAGTCACTTTTGCCCTCTGAGCCTCAACCTTTCTCACCTGTAAAATGGGGAGAATAATGGTCACCTCCTGTGGTGATTATGCCCCTTCAGTGGGATGGTGAACACACATATGGCCCTTAGCAAGGCAACTGGCACATAGTAAATGCCCAGTAAATACTCTTATCAGCTGTCTTTTCTTTCCAGTGCTAGCCTTCTATATTTCTGATGAAAAAAGTCTTTTTGCCCGGCTTGCAGGGGAGTGGAGCAGTTTTAACAGACATTGCTTCTGTGTTTTAGGCCACTGCTGGCAAGACGGTTATCCTTATGTATTCATTCCCTAGGGCTGCTGTAACAAATCACCATAAACAGGGTGGCTTATTTTTATTTTCTAAAAAATATTTATTTTTATTTGGCTGTGCTGGGTTGCAGCAGGCAGGATCTTAGATGTTCCACGTGGCATTCGGGATCTTTAGTTTCAGCCTGTGGACGCTAGTTCCCTGACAAGGGATCGAATCCAGTCCTCCTGTTTGGGGAGCGTGGAGTCTTAGCCACTGGATCACCCGGCAGTCCATAAACTGGGTGGTTTAAAACAAGAGAAATACTTTCTTTGTAGTTCAGGAGGCTCGAAGTCTGAAATCAACAGGACTCCGCTCCCTCTGTAGGCTCTGGGGAGGAGTCCTTCATCCCTGAGCTTCTGATGGTGGCCGGCACTGGCTGTTATGCTTTGGGCTTGTAGCTGTATCCCTCCAGTTCTTGACTGTGTTTTCATATGACTGTGTCGCTCTGTGTGTGTCTCCTCTTACAAGGACAGTAGTCATATTGTATTTAGGGCCCACCTTAATCTATTCGATAGTACAACCACTTTGTAAAAAAAAACNTACAACATGTCTTCAGGACTAATTCAGCATATGACTACCATTTTGCACACTGGCTCAAAGAACATTTGAAAATGAAATGCTTCTTTTGATAAAAATCACATTCCATATCTTAAGCCAGAATAAGGAACAAAAGTTAACCCTTTCAATAATTAATCTCTGTTCAGAGGTCATCAGGAAATTGGAAGTAAGTGCTCTCTCTGTAGGCAGCCTGTGTGCATTTTACCAAGGCTTGGCTGAGGAGCTGGAAGCTGACTATGAGCTGGGTTCCTGCAGAGCATCAGTTCACAACGCCCTCTGTGGGAACAGGCAGGTGCCACCGTCACCCTGCCCAGCTCCACTAGGCGCTAGTCCTTCCTCCACACCTTTGTTTCCCACTGGCTCTGCTTCGGGCAGTAGCTCACATTTGTATTGTTCTATATTTTTGACAGCACTTTGGCCTTCCCCTACTCTCATTCTCTCATTTTTCTTTCTTCTCCTTTTCTAATCATTAAGTTTCCTAACAGATTTTGTCTTTTATAGCTGTTTTCATAATTGANCGGGCAGTAGCTCACATTTGTATTGTTCTATATTTTTGACAGCACTTTGGCCTTCCCCTACTCTCATTCTCTCATTTTTCTTTCTTCCCCTTTTCTAATCATTAAGTTTCCTAACAGATTTTATCTTTTATAGCTGTTTTCATAATTGAAATTATGAAACCAAAACATCTGCCAATGTAAGCAGAAATGTTAATTCAGCTTGTTTGAAAGGCAATACCAGACATAATCAATCAATGATATGTATTCAATTCAAAAAGAAGTACAATAGACCCTTGAACAACATGGGTTTGAACTACAGGAGTCTGCTTATAGAAGTAGAAGTCTGGGCTTCCTTTGTGGCTCAGCTGGTAAAGAATCCGCCTGCAATGAGGGAAACCTGGGTTTGATCCCTGGGTTGGGAAGATCCCCTGGAGAAGGGAAAGGCTACCCACTCCATGTGGCCTAGAGAATTCCATGGACTGTATAGTTCATGGGGTCACAAAGAGTCGGACACGACTGAGCAACTTTCACTTTCTTTCACTTTCAGTCTGCTTATAAAATGTATGCCGACTTGCCACTAGAGGAGCTCTGGTGCTCCTAACCTCTGCTTTGTTCAAGGGTCTACCTTTTTTTTTTTAAATCCCTATTCAAAAGTAGGAGGGCTTGTTATTTGTCTAATAATATACTATGTAGCTCTTCTTAGGTGATATCCACTAAAAAAATATCCACTAAATATTGACTTAGGTGATATCCACTTAAAAAAAAAAAATTGAGAATCATAGATAAAGCAATCCATTTTATTAGGTGACCACCTCTAAAAGGTTATAAGAGGAATATCACTACGCTGATGAGTTGTTTTATTAATATGGCATTAGAATTTTCATCGTATGTGCACAGTACAACTATGGGACTTGAATTTTTTACTTGGATTCCTTTCTTTTAAATGCAAATTAAGCCCCCTGAAAAGTTTATGTTCATTCACAATAAAGGAATCATTATCATAATGCTATTTTCATAACAACTGGTAAAATCACATTATTATAATCTTTAATTAACTCAGTTATTTAATGACAACCATGTACTCTCTAAGACAGAGTCTCAAAGGAAAATAATAATTATGAGAACAAAGAGGCTTATTTTACCTTAGTTCTTCAATTTGTGAAATCCATTTAAGGTAAGCAAGATGCCGTTCAATCTCTTCAATTTGGTTAATCATGGCTCCAAGATCGTCCATCCAGGGCTGTGCAGTCAGCAAATGGCTGTTAATGGAACTGAAGAGATGCGTTTCTTGCTCCAGAAATTGATTAAGGAATTGCTTTGATTCTTCTGCCTTTTTTAAGGCACTGTGAATTCTTTTAGGAATTTCTGATGAAACTGTAAGTACCTGACCATACCAAAAATAAAAACAATAAAAAACAGCAACAATCAGGTAAGATTCTCAAAACCTTCATTAGTTACCTTCAAAATGCATGTATGTTTTAAACAAATAAAAATTGTCATTTAAAAGCTTCAAAAGAAAGGTTGGATTTCTGCATCCTATACTACCCAGGCCTCAACATAAAATGCTTATGTGGAGGTGTGTAGGGAGGGCTCTGGTAAACAGTATATATCTTCGGGTCTACTATCACAAAGCACTTTCAGAGGGTTCAGTGAGAGAACATTTACCTGCTTACCCACTAAAGATTTTCCTTCAAAAACAAATGAGACTGTGATTATAAATGTCTGAGTTTCTGTATTTTGCAAAAGTTCACCAGGTGATTCTGATTTAAGTCCAGATATGCTTGGTAAGATGATATCCAAGTAATGCCTTTAGAAATGGTATTTTATTAAATGGATTTTTCTTATAGTAGATAGAAACACATACAAATACCAGGCATCAGTACAATATAAGAATATATTAGAGGAATTCCAATTTAATCAACACTAATGAGACACTTATTCTACACCAGGCACTGTGCTAGGGACTGATAGATAATTTAGACACACCATCTGCCCTTCATCTCAGTTGTTATGAAAGAAAGATGCAGGCACATCTTCAATAGTGGGATTAGTGCAATAAAAGAGATGCCAGGTGTAATGGTGTACTAAGGTGTTGTTTCCCAGACTTGAATGTGCATAGGAATCACCTAGAGATATAGTTAGAGTGCAAATTCAGACTCAACGGGTCTGAAGTAGGCACTGAAATTCTGCACTTCTTATGGGGTTCCAGGCAATTTTACTTGCATGGCTCACGCACAGACCTTTGCAGACTTGTTGGAAATTTTTAGCAAAGTTTGGAAGGCAAGGGCATTTCAGGCAAAAGAAACCACTCAGTCATGATCAAAGAAAAGCAAAATGGGGAGGAAGGCACAGAATCCAGTTCAAAGAAATGCAGAGAGATGAGCCGAAATAGGTAGGGGGCATCTTGGGCATTACAAGAATGCCTGGCTTTTCCAATAAGCAATGGAATGCCATGATGAGTTCTTAATAAAGGAATAATTCAGTGGGATTTATTATTTAATATAACCATGTTTATTTTCATATTATTTATAATAAAAACTGGGAATAGCAAAGAGATCAACCAATAAGGGCCTGATTAAATAAATTATGTACAGCCACATTTGAATACCATAAAACCATTAGAAGAGATCTATATGTATTGATATATTAGTTGTATTTACACTACATTATAATGTGTATTGGAGAAGGAAATGGCAACCCACTCCAGGATTCTTGCCTGGGAAATTCCATGGGCAGAGGAGCTTGGCAGACTATATACAGTCCTTGGAGTCACAAAGATTCAGACACAACTGAGCACACAGCACATAATGAGTATACTACTGATGTGATTTCAATGAGTTTTAATACTTGCCTGTTCTTCTAACTGCATTTTACTTTCTGTCATCTGTTCTATGAGTTTATCAAGTTTCTTTAAAGATTTAAGGTCATCTCCGACTTCCTTTTCTATAAATGCCGACACACAGGAAGGAAGATCACTATTACCTGTACCTTCACAGACTTGTTCATTTTCAACAAGAGCTGCAATATTTATGTCACCTAAAATGAAAAGAATAACAATTATTCAACACCACTAACTACTATAGAGTTAAAGGAAAGGCAAACGATATATAAGGCAACATGTCTACTTTCAAAAGTTAATAAACACTATATATGGCATTTTGTTTATATACAGTATTTGCATGTATATATATATATATATATATACATTCACAAAAATACCCAAATGAATAGTGTATAAATGAATATGAATATATGTATATATATACACATTATATCTTATATATTTATATATACAATCAGCCCTCCACGNTTTATATACAGTATTTGCATGTATATATATATATATATATATATACATTCACAAAAATACCCAAATGAATAGTGTATAAATGAATATGAATATATGTATATATATACACATTATATCTTATATATTTATATATACAATCAGCCCTCCACGTCCATGGATTCAACCAACTGCATATAAAAAAAGTTAAAAAAATCCAGGAAGTTCCAAAAATCAACATGAATTTGCCAGGCTCCAATAGTTATTTACATAGCATTGACACTGTATTAATATATACACTATTATTATTAGCATTAGGTATTATAAGTAACCTAGAGATAATTCAAGCATACAGAGGATATGTGTAGGCTATACACAAATACTGTGCCATTTTATATAAAGGACTAGAAAATCCAGGGATTTTAATATATGCAAGGGTTCTGAAAGCAATGCCCCATGGATACCAAGTGATGACTCCATATGCATATATATATATATGTTGTATATATATATTTACAACATATATATAAATATGTTGTTATTTAGTCGTTAAGTCATGTCCAACTCTTTGTGACCCTATGGATTGCAACACATCAGGAGGCTTCCCTGTCCCCCACTATCTCCTAGAGTCTGCTCAAATTCATATCCATTGGGTTGGTGATGCCATCCAATCATCTTATCCTATGTCGCCCTCTTTTCCTCCTGCTTTCAATCTTTCCCAGCATCAGAGTCTTTTCTAATAAATCGGTTCTTCACATCAGGTGGTCAAAGTATTGGGGCTTCAGCTAATTCAGGTTTGATCTCCTTGCATTCCAAGTGACTCTCGGAGAGTCTTTTTCAGCATCACAAATATTATGTATAGGTATATATATGTATATAAATATACTCATAGACAAATACCCAGATGAATATCTATAAAGCAATTTATTGATCAAGGATACTACAAAATGCTTAAGAGATGAGGCAATTCAGAGTGAAGGAAAAACTACTAAATTCTGTCCTAGTAACCAGAGGTTTCAATAGATGTTGGCATGACAATGCAGTTATAAACACATTAAACGTTTCCAGACAACTGTATCTTAAGAATTATTTTGTTACTGGAGAGGAAAGGTCAAATCTGATAGCTTCTATTAAATTAGTAATATATTTTCAAAATTTGTAAAGAACCAGATGGTATAATCTAGAATAACATCAAAGGAGGATTCTGGTTTTAAAATGTTTAAAAAAAAAATGGTATTGAAAGATCTCAAGTATATGAAAAAAATTTGAAAGGGAGACCAGTGAATAAAAACTCCTCCTTATGTAAAAGAGTTTTAAGTTTCAAATGCAGTTGTACAAAATTGACCATTTCAGACACAGGGGAAAAAGGAAATATGAGAGAAAACACAAATTACCAGGAAAAACTCAAAATGGCTAGCACAACCACTAAACTGTACGATCTGAAGTGAGATTGTTTCCATGGCAAAAAAAGTCAATGATGTCCTGTATTTCACAAGTCAGTTTTTCACTCTGCAAGACTCTATACCTTCTTCTAGTATTCAGAATATTTAAGGCATAATTAGGCAAGTTACCTTAAATTCTTTGTACAATGAAGATTCAAGTATTTCAGTTTTAAAATTCTAATTTTTATTCAAACAAAACACTGAAGAAAACAAATTTCTAGTTAAAACAATTCACTTCAAAGGCAATTATTTTCCTAAATTTGTGGACCAACAACACTGCTCCTCTTTTCCAGATGATCTTTAGCTATAACTTTGTGATGGTCTACACCAGGATGGCTTTCTGAACGTGTCCTGAACCTGACAAACTCAAAGGCCCAGAGCAGCTTCTTGGCAAAGAAGGTAGGAGCGTCACCACCCACAGCTGATTACCATACCCTTCTCCTCCTCCCACCCACCGTGTGCTAAGATGAACGGTTTCCCTTTAAAGTGTGTTTTCATGTGTAAGCTTCTCGTTTGGTTCCTTGCGGTTTCCCTCTTCCTGCAGAAGCTTANGTCACCACCCACAGCTGATTACCATACCCTTCTCCTCCTCCCACCCACCGTGTGCTAAGATGAACGGTTTCCCTTTAAAGTGTGTTTTCATGTGTAAGCTTCTCGTTTGGTTCCTTGCGGTTTCCCTCTTCCTGCAGAAGCTTAGGAAACTGAAGTTTGGGTCAGACTTTATACTGGTAACACTATCATGTCACTGTGCAGCCATTAACTTCCCTGATACTAAACACGCTCAACTCTACTGAGTCCACAATGTGAATTATTTCATTTACAGGGTTTAATCTCTCTAGATATAAGTTGTTCCTAGAAATTTAAAAAGCAAAACCCAAGATAATGTAAAAATTTAGAGGAATAGCCATTGAACTCCAAATGAAAATGAACACTATCAAAGAAGGCCCCAGAGAGAGAGAGAATGGACTTCACGGAAACTAAACGTTAGAATAAACCTGAACGCACGATGTGTTTCTCTACTCCAGGTTTGCCTAAAGGACTTGGTCTTCTCTGAACAAACCATTTATGGTTTGTTAAAAGCTTGATTGTACTAGCACATACTTCATTACAAAGACTATGGCAATTTCTTAAAAAGCAAAACCATAAAACAAACAAGCTATGCACATAAGAGAGAAAGCTGGGGGAACAATACAGAGCTCCTGGGGAGCACTCCTGGTTGGACTTCACCTCTGTTCTTCCTTGGAGTTAACCTTGAGGAACTGGGTTCTTTACCAAAAATAAAGCGTTTTTCTTTTTTTAAGTATATAGTTGCTGTACAGAAAGTTACAGGTATACAGTATAGTGATTCACAATTTTTAAAGGCTACATTCCATTTATAGTTAAAATGGACTTATTTCACTCAGTGCTTATTTTATACATAATAGTTTGTGCCTCTAGATACCCTACCCCTATATTGCCTGTCCACACTTACCTCTCCTCATGGGTAACCACTAGTTTGTTCTCTATATCTGTGAGTCTGCTTCTCAAAAATAAAGTTTTAAAGAAACAGCAATGAAGGGCAAGAGGTTATAACAGCCTCATTAGAAAACAACAGCCACTTCTGACAAAATGAAAGAATATCTAAATAAAGATGTGCTTAAGTGTAAAATGTAACCATAAGCAATTAACATAATATATACCAGTGTTTAACGCTGTGTATATTCCCCTCCCCAGCCCATAAAAATTTTTTTTCTCCTTTGTTCTATTCAATTTATAAGAATTAAATGCTTTTTCACATGCTATGAGAACCAGTAGCCCACTAGTAGGTAGCAGCAAAACTAATAAAATTCTGTGCCTCAACTTCCCAATTATAAATTCTAACATTTGCCCTGCCTACATTTAAAAGGTTGTAAATGGGACTAAAATCCATGTTTTCTGACTCTTAACACAATATTCTTACCTTTTTCTCCTTCAGATATGATCAGAATTGGCTGGACTGCATCAAACTTTATTACTACAGGAATCCATATGCTATTACGTACAGGAGTCTCAATGCCATGTGATGGCATTGACAGGAGTCTCAATGCCAATGACATGGCATTGTGTGATGTATCTGCAGACACAGAGGCAGGGCTATGGGCGGAGGGAATGTTTTGTGAACTCTAAGCTTGCTGTAGCTTATAGAGTAAATTCTATCTTCACTTTTTACAAAAAAATTATACTCTTTTGATTTAACCATTTAAATGCACCATAGTACATTCTTATTCATTCAAATAACATCCTTTAAAATGACCCACTAGTGATTTGCGGGGGTGGGGAGGGAAGTGTTAATGTCTCTCCTCTATTTTTTGTAAAGCACACTTTTAACTGCAGAGAAATTGACCAAGCCACCAAAGGAGGGACAAAGATAAAATCTACAGCTCAGTGGCATCAACTTCCCAAGCATATGAATGGGGGAAAGGTGGAAAGGGACTGGTTTAACTGAATGGTATGAGATACTCTCAAATCCTTCGCCTTTAGGTAAAAGGAGCTGAGTTGTGGCAGCTGTGACTGCCAAGTACTATGAAGTGCTCATAGCCTGCTTTCTGAGACAGACTGTGGCAACAGGCAATGTTAAGGGCAAGTCTAAGTCCTAAAGCCAATATGGTAACATGGGCATCCTGTCTGTTACCACTACTCATTCCCAGACTATTTGCCATGGTCAGAAGAACCAAAAACTCTTTGATGGGACAGCTGTTCCATGCTTCCCCCTTCCTTGCCCCATAAATTTCACTTCAAAAGCCCTTGATGATTCCCCAAAAGCTTGCCACATTTAGCTCATTAAAGTAAAATGCCAAATGTTCACAACCCTGGCATGTGCCCCTGCAGGTAGTAAACATTGACCTTTTCCCTTTCCTTGTCCAGTTCAAGATCCAGGAATCAGGTGATCTGTTGTGCTCTTCCCAGATCAATGTTAACTGCAAATTCACTGAAGGTAAAGTACAACTAAACAATTATTATTTGACTCCTTTAAATGCAACTATGATGATGGTCATCTCTCCTAGATCATTAGCCCCTCCAAATTCCTGATGCCTAACAAGTTGATGCTTCATTAAAATAACAGGCAGGCCTCAATTATTTTGAACCCAGTGGGAAGAGCGGCATTGGAGTGAAACCACACCAAGTCCTTGCACTAGGTAGGGATCAGGAAGTGCTAGTCTCCAAATTACCCCACATTTGACAATCTTGAAAGTCAAAAATATGTGCATGATGATAATTAGTATTTATTACTATGCAAGACTGAAGGAAAACGGAGAGGAAGGCGGCAGAGGATGAGATGGTTAGATAGCATTACCAACTCAATGGACATGAATCTGAGCAAACTCAGGGAGACAGTGAAGGATGGAGGATCCTGGCGTGCTGCAGTACATGGGGTCTCAAAGAGCCGGACACAACTGAACGACTCAAGAACTATGCAAGCAGGTTGTACAAAAAGGAAAAAAACGATACTTTATCTAGAAGATTAACAGGCTAGTAAGGTCCTTCTGGATGCAGACCCGAGGACCGAGTTCTGGAGCGATGGTTGGGTGCAAAGTGCTAAGGTGTTTGGAATCTGCTTACTTTTCTCCTTGAGCTTCTTTTGGTCACCTCTTTCAGAGCAGCACTGGAAGGAGAACAGGTAAGACAAACACATTAAGACTGACGTGGCAGGGGGAACTCACAGGCCTCTCAGGGGGCATCCAGTGGAGGACAACTTCTCAACTTCCTGGGAGGCCAGAGTCTGGAGGTTCCCAAAGGGCCACGTCCCTGCGGCCACCACTGTGACATCCCCAGGAGAGCTGGGGTTACCTTGCCTGGCTTCCAGGGGCACCTCTCCAGAATGATCTAGGTCATATCACCATGGATCGCCAGAGTTACCGCATTGGGGCCACCTCCCCCGGGAGGTCTGCCACCTTACCAGAGCAGCAAGGGCCATCTCCCCGGGGTCACGGCAACCGCGTCCCCAGGCCGCCAACTCCCCCTCACTGAGACACTCTCCCCTGGAGGTCTGTGCCACCTCACTGGGCCACCAGTGTCCCCTCCCCGGGTCACCAGGGCCACCTCACCGGAGTGACGGGTGCCTCGCCGCTCTCGCCGGCCAGGAGCATCCTGCTTCCGCGGGAGTCGTCTGCCCCTTGCGCAGCCAGCGTGGCCAATGGACTCTGGCTCCTGCCTGCGATCAGAGATGAGCCTCGGAGACCGTAGCGCCGGACGCAACGGCAACTTCCTGCACCGTCTCTCTGTTTTCTTCCTTTCCTGCCAGAGAGGCTCTGCCCGTGCAGCCGCCGGCCATGTGCAGAGGCTCCCCCTGCCGTCCGGGGGTCGGATCAACCCGTCTGGAAGGAGAGGCGGGGGAGAGGAGGGGCGGGGAAGTCTTTCTCAACTTTGGTAAAATCTCCACTGCCTTGAGGTCGTTAATGATGGAGCTTGAAGGTACCCCTCCATACCATAAATTCCATTTAAGTCATTTCAACTTATATTTCCGATGATATACCAGATATTCTTAGAGTGTGAGGGGGCTTGTCGACTGGCTTTAATGTAATTTGGTTGGACTGTTTAGCTGCGGAATCTCTAATGTCTTTTATCTTTGGATCCTTCTTTTACTGCAGATCAGATACACCTAGAGGTGACCCTCCAACTTCCTACCTGGAGGGTGCAGATCACATTCCGGGAGCTGAAAGGAGGAAAAGGACTCGGCATCTAATATATACTTCGCCCAGTGCAGAGACCGAAGAAGTCTGTTCTTTGCTAGAGAGGAGGACTAGGATTGCCATCAAGAGTTAAAGAGGGAACCCAGAGATTTGACGACTTCAAAACAAACGTGCAAGTGTTACCGTGGAGACTGAGGCAAACAGGGGGAGGGGAAATAAGCAACTCTTAGAGAAAACAGAAAACATTCAACGAGGAGAAAACTTTATTTATATTCTGAGATGCGTGACCCCTGTTGCAACCATAAAGCAGTAACAGTCTACTATTTTAAAAGGAGCATTTAGAGACAAAAAATGTAATAGTAGAAATGAAAATTTCAGTAAAATAGTTTAAAGATGAATGTTGGGAAATACCCTGGGGGTGGGGGGGCGGCGGCGGCGGTGGTGGGAAGCAAAAGGTCAAGTGAGTAAAAAATAGGAAAGAAAAAATAAATTAGAGGACCACTCCAGGGGGGTTAAAATCCAAAAAATAAGAGTTCTAAAAGAAAACAAAACAAAACAGCGATTAGGGAAAGAGTAATCACCAGCAAAACAATTAAAGAAAATTTATCCAAACCAAGTTCAGTTCAGTTCAGTCGCTCAGTCGTGTCCGACTCTTTGCGACCCCATGAATCGCAGCACGCCAGGCCTCCCTGTCCATCACCATCTCTCGGAGTTCACTCAGACTCACGTCCATCGAGTCCGTGATGCCATCCGGCCATCTCATCCTCTGTCGTCCCCTTCTCCTCCTGCCCTCAATCCCTCCCAGCATCAGAGTCTTTTCCAATGAGTCAGCTCTTCTCATGAGGTGACCAAAGTACTGGAGTTTCAGCTTTATAATCATTCCTTCCAAAGAAATCCCAGGGTTGATCTCCTTCAGAATGGACTGGTTGGATCTCCTTGCAGTCCAAGGGACTCTCAAGAGTTTCCAGATTGAACTAGGTCCTACTGAGAGCCAAGCACAATGGATCCAACCTGGCTCATCCCATGGCTTGTCACTGTGAAACTGCAGAACACTGAGGTCAAAAAGACAATCCTAGGCTTCCAGAGAGGAAAAAAAAGATCATTTAGAAAGGATCAAGAATCAGTATATCATTCAGTTTCTCAGTGGTCACAAAGAAACCAAGAAGACATCACAGCATGTCTGTCAAACCTCAAAAGAAAATTTATTTCACACTGAAATTCTGTACATAACTAGTAAACTACCAACCAAATGCGAATAAAGGATGAAGGTGTGTTCAGACATTCAAGACCTCAATAAATTTCCCTTTCGTTTATTTCTCCTTCCTCAAGAAGCTACTGGAGATGTATGTACTCCATTAAAATGAGAAATAAACAAAGAGAAAGAGTGCATGTGATATGGGAAACATGCAGCAGAAAAATAAAGTGGGAAGCCCTGACAACAACTGTGCACTTGCTGTAGGTGGTACAGGTCAAAAGTTTCCGGAAGAGGTTCCTTTGAAAGATGAGGCTGACAGAACTCCTTATCTGTCAGAATCTCTGGAGAGAGAGGCTCAAACAGTCATTAAGAAGGCAGGGCTTGGTTTAATGATGAATAATAAAACAAAATAAGACCATTATCAAAGAAAAACAAAAACTGAAGGGAATAGAATTAATCAAAGTATATTACTTTGCTCAAGATGTTTGCCTAATCATTAGGAAGTTAACACAAATCTGTTTTACAAGTACAATATAACAATATTGGGCACATAAAGAGGTGGGAAGTGTGGTGGGGCTTGGGGAAGAGCTAAGGGAAGGAAGAAGAGATGAACCCTCATTTTTCATTAAGTGAAGTTAATAGATACTGCCTAAAAGTGACACAGCAAGAAACAGAAATGGAAACATTTCATAGAAATGAAGGTAAATATTAAAATAACCAGTTGAAAAAGGTGAAATGACTTTGAGGAAGAAACAGGTAAGGAGTAAGGTGGGAATATAGTCTCTGCTGTTTCATTGCAAAATTCACAGGATTTTTGCAGAATTGACTCTAACTCACAGATATGTATAATTCTGATAAAAAATTTAAAAAAGAGAGAAAAAAGATTACTCTAAACCTAAATTGTTGCCTCTGAAGAATTCTCAGTCTGATGAAGGAAATAGACTTGAATATTAATTTAAGATTGAGTGCAGGTAAGTTCAACAAGGGATATGTTTGCAGTGATTGAGGGAGCACAAAAAACAATTAACTACTATCTGGAAAATGGAAAGAGATATCTACAATGGGCAGAATATGAGACAATAATGATGAAACAAGAGATAAACTGTGTTTTAGGCAGTTAGCAATCCATAGTGCTGTGCTTTGTCATTCAGTTGTGTCCAGCTCTTCATGACCTCATGAACTGCAGTTCGCCAGGCTCCTCTGTCCATGAGGATGCTCCAGGTAAGAATACTGAAGTGGGTTGCCATGCCCTCCTCAGGGGATATCCCCACCCAGGGATGGAACCCAGGTCTCCTGCACTGCAGGTGGATTCTTTACTGTCTGAGCCACCAGGGAAGCCCAATCCATAGTGCTGATATGTAAAAGCAGGATCCTGAATATTATACATAATATACATGTTGCTAAGCTGCTAAGTCGCTTCAGTTGTGTCCGACTCTGTGCAACCCCATAGATGGCAGCCCACCAGGCTTCCCTGTCCCTGGGGTTCTCCTGGCAAGGACACTGGAGTGGGTTGCCATTTCCTTCTCCAATGCATGAAAGTGAAAAGTGAAAGTGAAGTTGCTCAGTCGTGTCCGACTCTTCGAGACCCCATGGACTGTAGCCCACCAGGCTCCTCTGTCCATAGGATTTTCCAGGCAAGAGTACTGGAGTGAGGTGCCCTTGCCTTCTCCAAAATACATGTTAGGATATAATTTTAAAGTCAAAGAGAATATTAAACTGTCAAATGTTTATTAAAGGGAGTTGAAATGAAGTTTTGAACATTCCTGTGTTATTTTAACTATAAAAGCCAATAAAGAACTGCCTTTTTGGAGAACAAAAAAAAAGTAAAAATGTGTATTTTACTTGGATCTTGTCTAAGGCAGCTTAGGCTGAAATGCAAGGAGGGTAAGTTTTGACCATGGAGTTACTTAATGTACAAAGAAATGTGAACATTCTTTCCTCCATATGTAAGGAGTTGGGCCACAGTTTCAGAGAAGATACTTCTTAAAGGACAGTTCAAACAACATAAGTTTTAACTACCCATGTTCACTTCTCAGATTGTTTTCAATAAATATGTACTTTAGTACTGTATCATCCACGGTTAGTTGAATCCAAAGGGCTGAGTATCAAGTTATACTTGGATTTTCCACCAGACAGAGAAAAACATCTACTTCTGCTTCATTGACTATGTAAAGCCTTTGACTGTGTAGATCACAGCAAACTGGAAAATTCTCAAAGAGATCTGAATATCAGACCAACTTTCCTGTCTGCTGAGAAACCCGTATGTGGGGAAACAGTTAGAACCAGATATGGAACAACTGACTGGTTCAAAATTGAGAAAGGAGTATTACAAGGCTATATATTGTCACCCTGCTTCATTAACTTATATGTAGAGTATATCATGTGAAATGCTGGGCTGGATGAACAACAAGCTGGAATCGTGATTGCTGGGAGAAATATTAACAACTGCCAGATATGCAGATGATACCACCATAATGGCAGAAAGTGAAGAGGAACTAAAAAGCCTCTTGATGAGAATGAAAGAGGAGAGTGAAAAAGCTGGCTTGAAACTCATCATTCAGAAAACGAAGATCATGGCATATGGTCCCATCACTTCATGGCAAATAGAAGAGGAAAAAGTGGAAGCAGTGACAAGATTTTCTTTTCTTGGACTCCAGAATCACCACAGACAGTGACTGCAGCCATGAAATTAAAAGATGCTTGTTCCTTGGAAGAAAAGCTATGACCAACCTAGATAGCATATTAAAAAGCAGAGACATCACTTCTGTGACAGAAGTCCATATAGTCAAAGCTATGGTTTTTCCAGTAGTCATGTATGGATGTGAGAGTTGGAACATAAAGAAGGCTGAGTGCCAAAGACATGACTTGGTGACTGAGCAACCACTACTGAACAGAGAGTCGGGGCCCCAACCCCTGTATTGTTCAAGGGTCAACTGCATGGGAAAAATTAAATTTAGATTGACTTTCTACTGTGTGGGTGTGGAAAAATATTTGCAGTTTGCTGTCATTGGGACATTAACCTATGAACTAACCAGAGTTCAAGAATATGTGATTGTACATGCATTAGGGACAGAAAACTACCTGAAGTACTTAACTGAGATAAATAATATCAGAGGAAGGCAGGATAGAACACTACCAGTCTGCCTGAATTACCTATAATCAGCTAACCAGATTCCCACATGTAAACCCAGGGTTTGAAAACAAGTCTACAAAGAAAGCTAAACACCAAAGAATTGATGCTTTTGAACTGTGGTGTTGGAGAAGACTCTTAAGAGTCCTCTGGACTGCAAGGAGATCAAACCAGTCCATCCTAAAGGAGATCAGTCCTGAATATTCATTGGAAGGGCTGACGCTGAAGCTGAAATTCCAGTACTTTGGCCATCTGACGTGAAGAACTGACTGATTGGAAAAGACCCTGATGCTGGGAAAGATTGAAGGCAGGAGGAGAAGGGGACGACAGAGAATCAGATGGTTGGATGGTATCACTGACTGGATGGAAATGAGTTTGAGTAAGCTCCGGGAGTTGGTGATGGACAGGGAAGCCTGACATGCTGCATGGGGTCACAAAGAATCGGACACGAGTGAGCGATTGAACTGAACCGAAGTGCTGCTATAGAAAACTATAGGGGGGTTAGTCAAAAAATTTTAAATTACCATTGTTGTTGTTCAGTCGCCCAGTTGGTGTCTGACTCTGCGGCCCCATGGCCCCCATGGACATAATCACCATATGACACTGCAATTTCTCTCTGGGTTTATAGCCCCACCAAAGTACAAGTGCGGCAGCCTGTGAGCTCCTAGAGTGAAAGGGCCACAGTGAGCTCCAGCCCCCACAGGTTGCGAGGCTAAAAGATGCGAGCGCCATGCCTACCCGGGTCCAAGAAGCAGGAGCGGGAAGGAGTGGGTGAGACCGCCTCCTCTGATGGGTGGGCAGGGCCAAAGCGGGGTGGCGACGAAGGGTAGGCTCCGCCCTCAGGGGAGGGGCCAGCGGGCAGCGGCGCGTCGCTGCGCCGCACGTGTGCGAGCCAGGCGGCTGTGAGTCCGCCTGAACGCTGCGGGGGCCTCGGCGTAAACTGCGCTGGCTGCCCATGCTGGGCTGCCCTCGTGGTTGGTTCCTTCGAGTGGCCCTTGCCTCCGCCTTCCTCCTGCGCCCGGAGCAGCGCGCCCGCCTTCTCGTTGCCCGGCCAGCGCCGCGCGCACGCCCTCAGGCCCCGGGTAAGTGTGCCGCCTCCCCTCTGCCGCCTGAGCTCCGCGGCCAACCCTCGGCCCGGCGCCCCAGCCCGAAACCCCGCCTGGAGGGGCAGCATGGACTCGGAAGGAGTCCCGGTCGTGTTCTGAGCCCGCGGCGCGTCCACGGCGCCTCCATTACGGATCGTGCCCGCGGGAGCGCGGCTGGAGCCCGGCTGGTCTNATGGAGACATTCAGAGAAGGCAATGGCACCCCACTCTAGTACTCTTGCCTGGAAAATCCATGGACGGAGGAGCCTGGTAGGCTGAAGTCCATGGGGTCGCTAAGAGTTGGACACGACTGAGCCACTTCACTTTCATTTTTATCTTTCATGCACTGGAGAATGACATGGCAACCCACTCCAGTATTCTTGCCTGGAGAATCCCAGGGATGGGGGAGCCTGTTTGGCTGCCGTCTATGGGGTTGCAAAGAGTCGGACACGACTGAAGTGTCTTAGCAGCAGTAGCAGCAGCAGCATGGAGGCATTTGATTAGTTCCTATCTCTTAATGTTCCCTGGATTCAGGAGTTCTCTGGTGTTCTCAGGATTTGGACTTAAGCCTCCTGCCTCTGGTTTTCAGTCTTATTTTTACAGTAGCCTCAAGACTTCTCCATCTATACAGCGCCAGTGATAAAACATCCAGGTTAAAGATGAAAAGTTTCTCCACAGTGAGGGACACCCAGAGGGGTTCACAGAGTTACATGGAGAAGAGAAGAGGGAGAAGGGAGATAAAGGTGACCAGGAAGATAAAAGGGGGAATCAAAAGGAGAGAGGCAGATCCAGTAATCAGTTCCCTAAGTGTTCTCCACAGCCCAGAACACACAAAGAGATTCACAGAGTTGGGTAGAGAAGAAAAGGGGGAGGGAGGAGATAAAGGCAACCTGGTGGAGAAAAGGAGAGTCAAAAGGGGAAGAGAGCAATCAAGCCAGTGATCTTGCTCCCAAGTAAAAATGGGTACTGAAGATTGGGTTCTTAAAGGTATGAAGTTGATAACAAATACCAAAAAGCAAAAATTAAAAATCTAGAGAAGAGGTTAGATTCTCAAAAATATAGTATTAAAAAAAAGTCACAAAAATTATAAAATATATATATATATATATATATGAAGTTTGCTTTAAAAATAGGGTCTTTTTTTTGCAAGGTAATAGTAGGTTATAAAAATGAAAATTAAAGGAGTAATAGAGGACTTCAAAATTAAAAAAAATTAAAAAATGATAATAGTAAAAATATATCTAGGACTTTCTCTGGAGCTGTTGCTGACAGTGTGGAGTCAGTTCATTTTCAGATATTTCCTTGATCTGGCTTATACTTCTCAAGATCTATATGCCCATTCCTATGTAGTCAGTGCTAACTACAGGGTTTTAATCTATTGTACCTGTCACTTCCAAAGTGGTTCCCTCTGTTTATTTGAGCTTCTTCTGTTTGCTGGTCTCTTCAGTGTCTAATTTCCACCCTGATACAAAAGGGGGTGTTGGTAGACACTTTTAGGCTCACTTGTTCAGTTGTGCTGTGGGGAGGGAGGAACACTGCAAACAAATAACACTGACGTGTGCTCTCAGTGTCTTGGCCACACTGGGTTTGCCCCCGCTGACGACGTGTGTGCTTTCCCAGTCTACACTGCTCAGGCTCCAGGTTGCTCTGCTGGGAACTGTCTGAGGCGGGCCCTAGGTTGTATGCACTTTCCAGGTTTAAGCCACTCGGGTTCAGGTTCTTGGGTACTCTACAAAGGCGCAGACTTGGTTGGGCCTGCATTTTGTGCCTGTCCCAGGTCCAAGCTGCTCAGGTGACCAGGTGTTTGGCGAGCGCAGTCGCCCCCAGTTGAAGGCTGTGTCTTATCACCTCCCCTGTTCCAGCAGCCCGGTTTTCTGGGTGTACAAGGGTGTGCTTCTCAGGTGTGCCATGTGTCTCTTCTGAGGAGTTGATCTCTGGCTGCGACCTTCCCAGCAGATGTTGACCGTCCAGAATTCCAAAAAGTCTTGGTTAGCAACAAAGTCTGCTTGCAGTTTGGTATAGGATGCCTCTCTGGGGCTGCAATTGTCCCCTTCCGGCTCTGGCTGCCTTTGTCTGCCTGTCTCTGGCACGGAATGGGCCGGCCTACAACCGGCTAGCTCTGCTCAGTCCTTTGTTCTGTGAGCGGGCCTGGCAGTGTCTTAGGTTAGGGCTTTTCAGGGGATAGCTATCCCACAGTCTGGGTTGCTATCTCAAGCTAGTTCCTTCAGATTGCCCTCAGGGCATTCAGGCCTGGTCCTTACCCTAAGCAATGCAGCCCACGCCTCCCTGTCCAGCCCCTGCTTGCTAGTGGGGGATGCAAGCATCTGGGCTGCTGCTTCTCTGGGAGTTGCTGCTGCTGTTGCTGCTAAGTCGCCTCTCATGTCCAACTCTGTGCAACCCCATAGACGGCAGCCCATCAGGCTTCCCCATCCCTGGGATTCTCCAGGCAAGAACACTGGAGTGGGTTGCCATGTCCTTCTCCAATGCATGAAAGTGAAAAGTGAAAGTGAAGTTGCTCAGTCATGTCTGACCCTCAGTGACCCCATGGACTGCAGCCTACCAGGCTCCTCCATCCATGGGATTTTCCAGGCAAGAGTACCGGAGTGGGAGTTGCTGTTAGGCATGTAATTTGTGGGTTTTAATTTTTTTTTTTCCTCCCAGTTATTTCGCCCTCTGAGATTCCAAGGCTCAGCACAGACCCGCCAGAGAGAGTGTTTCCTGGTGTTTGGAAACTTCTCTCTTTTTTAAGACTCCCTTCCTGGGATGGATGTCTGTCCCTACCTCTTTTGTCTCTCTTTTTATTTTTTATATTTTGTCCTACCTCCTTTTGAAGACAATGGGCTGCCTTTCTGGGTGTTTGATGTCCTCTGCCAGCACTCAGAAGTTGTTTTTTGCAATTTGCTCAACATTCAAATATTCTTTCGATGAATTTGTGGGAGAGAAAGTGGTCTCCCTGTCCTATTCCTCTGCCATCTTAAGACCACCCCCCTTCTTTGTCTTTTAGCTACTGCCATTCTGGACTCCTTTTTCCTATTCTAACTACCTAACAGTAGGATTCAGGATGGGTTATTAAGTCATGGATTTAATCAGGTAAAATCTCCTGTAGCAACCTTAACTCCAATAGACAAACTCAAGAGCCAAAAATCTCCATTTGCAAAACTCAGAATTTACCTGCTAGTCCAGCTCTGTCCCATCCCAAAGGACCCAACACTCTTCTGCACTCCAGCATGAATGCCTCTCCCTATCTCTCCCTTACTCCATGGCCACAGAAGTGACCACATCTGCTGGGTCGAGAGGAGACACAAAATTACCCAATGCTACATGGAAGAGGCTACATTTCAGCTGGGCCTTGAGAGATTTGGAGAGATTTTATCAGAGATGGAGGGAAGGAATTTTTCAGAAAAGCCATGGTATAAATTTACTTATTCAAATGATGTTTATTGGTATCTCCTACGTGCCAGGATCTAGGAGAAGGGTGAACAAGGGCACAGACTTTGGAGTCAGCAGGACCTAGGCTCTGTTGGATGAAAAAAAGACAGAAACAAAAACAAAAACGCACAACCTAAAAGTTGAGATTTATATTCAAGGGACTTTCTGAGAACTTAAGCCTGGGAGGCAGACTCTCAGATAGCTCTAAGGAATGGTTCTGAAGAGTTATGGGAAGAACTGGGATATATAGTAATTTTGCAACAAAGACAAGATAGTTTCGAACATCAAAAGTCTATCACCATTATTTAAAGAAAACCCAGACATCTCAAGTTAATGAATTTACTGCTTTTCCTGTGTCTATGTGTGCGTGCTCAGTTGTGTCTGACTCTGTGCACCCCATGGACTATAACCTGCCAGGCTCCTCTGTCCATGGAATTTTCCAGGCAAGAATACTGGAGTGGGTTGACATTTCCTACTCCAGGAATTTCCTGTGTGGGAAGATGCAAGAGTCTAGGCTCATTGAAATCATTCATTTGATATGCATCTTAGCTATCTAGGGCCAGTATCCTGTTCTTTCCCATCCTGAGTCCCCTCAGGGCTCACTATTGGGGCAGCTGCTGTGGTTGAGGGCATCCTTTGTTTGCTAATATGGCAGGAGACATTTTTCTTTTTTTTAAGATTAGAGATTTTATTGAGAACAAAGGGCTGAGGTAGTGAGGGGGACAGCAAAGAGAGCCAGTCAACTTCCTTTTTTCCAGTTTTACAAAGCATTTTTTAAAATGAGTTTTTCTAAACTGAAGGATAATTGTTTTACAGAATTGTGTTGGTTTCTACCAAACATCAACATGAATCAGCCATAGGTATACGTATGTCCCCTCCCTCTTGGACATTTTTCTTTTTAAAAATATTTATTTGACTGTGCTAGGTCTCAGTTGCAGCATGTGGGATCTTCGATTGTGGTAGGCAGATCTTAACTGTGGCATATGGGATTTAGTTCCCCCACCAGGGATCAAACTTGGGCCCCCTGCACTGGGAGTGCAGAGTCTCAGCCGCTGGATCACTGGGGAAGTCATAGGCAACATTTTTCATTCACAGTTCCAAATACCTGGTTTTACCCTCATCCACCACATTGGCCTCACTGCCTATAGCAGCCTCCTCTACTCCTTGGGTCCTAGAAGCAGCTCCCAGGGCGCCCTCACTGCTCAAATGCAGCCATCTAACTCATATCCATTTTCCACCCAATTCCCGCTGCCCAAATATGCTTCCTAGGCAGCTGGAATTCTGTCCTGATGCACCATAGTCCCATTTTGGTGATTTTTGAATTTATATGTAGCAACTTTAACTAAAGTATTGCAAACTCAGGTGCAAAACTCCAACTCCCTCATCCCCAGCCTCAGGTTAAGAAAAGCCTCCCAGACCCTGTTTGCAGACACTGCTCCAGGTCCAGGTCCCTCCTTCACCCCTCCCACAACCCCATGCCTCTGTGCGCATGTGCAGGGGGCTGTGGCAGCCATGTTGTCTCCCTTTTGCTGGTTCTGTTCGGGTAGGTGTGTGGTTTCCAGGGGCTGAATGGATGTGTTTTTGAGGGTTTCTGCTGGAACCCATAAGTATTAGTGCAAGAAGGTTTAGTGGCCTTATACTTCATTGTCCCAAGCCAGGCTGTAAAAAACGGTGCTACCAGTCTTTGTACCCCGTGACAAGACTTTCACTGCGGTAAGATTTTCATCGCAGGGAGGTAAGTCCCAGAACTTCTGGAGTCAGCAATGAACTATGGTCACTCTTTTTATACCCTTATAAATACCAGGGAACAAAATCAGGGGTAAAAAGAGAGGGTTCTGTCCCGGAAAGACAGTTTGAACCTCTTGTTAATAAGTCTGAGTCTGTTGCATTAGTCTTTCGCAGTACTGAATTGTATGTGCTTATAGCACAGTGGAGTGGGAAATTGTGGTGTAATGCCCAGTCTTCACTAGTCTGTGATATAGTCATCAAGTGACACAATCAGTCTGCCAGAAGGAAAGGGCCCCTTAGAACCTTTGACACTACCTTAGGCTAATGTAGGTGTAAGTATTCAGAAAGTTTAGGTAACTTTGATTTTGAAACCCCATTAGCTCAAGTAGTCAGTTCCAAAAGAGAGCAAGGTGAGATTGGAGCTCCAGCCCTGGAGACCTCCTAGGCAGGCTGGGCTGTGAGCTGGAAGGGGATGGTGTACAGTGGCTTTGGTACTTCAGTGACCTGGAACCCTTGCCACTGGAACCAGTCCAGTCTTGACCCTGAGACAGTGGTGACCTCACCCTCTGTGACCTGAAGGCTGTATTGGCTTTCCTGGGTCCTGACCATGCCTGCCGCTGATGCCCTCCCAGGCTACCCTGGCCAGGTCACCAAGGATGTGGCACCTTTGGGAAGTGAGCTTGGTGGGGCAAGAATAATGGTGACAGGCCAGATGCTAGATGAACTGTGAAGAGCCTTGAGGATTGGGGAAGAGGGACCAGTGTGGGTGTCAGCTAGGCCATTTCAACTTCAGACCATGGAACCACACAGTTCTGGGGATCTGGTGTGACCACTCTTCCCAGCTGGATGAGATGCTACTGAGTCCTGGCAACAATGAATAAAGTCTTTGCCAGAGCAGAAGCCTGCTGGAATCCTGAAAAAAGATAAGTAGTTGGGGGATGGGAGTTGTCAGTGACCAGTAGGTGGTCTCTATTCTACCAGACCACAATAATGGGAAAAAAAGAAAAGGTAAGATAGCATACTGCATTTGGTCAATAGAAACACCCAGGGAAGACTTTCTGTCCCTTGTTTGAAGTACCTTGTATATACAGTAATTAAAAAGGATGCTCTTGACTTTCACCCAAACCTTTTAAAAGAAAACTTTTTTTTTCTGTCATAGGCTGTCTAGAAGTAAGGCTCCATTTTTCTCTTTTCAAGAATTAAGTTTTTCTGAGATAAATTTTGCTATTTTAACCGCTTGAAAGTGTACAGTTTGGTGATTTTTCATATATTCACAATATTGTGCAACTGTCACCACTAATTCCAGAGCATTTTCATTAACCCAGAGATAAGTTCTGTACCCTTTAAACAGTTGTTTCCCATTCTCCACCTGGCAATTACTAATTTGTTTCCTGTCTCTGTGGACTTTCCTACTCTGAATATTTCATATAGATGAAATCAGACAATATATGCCATTTTACGTTTGGCTTGTTTCACTTTCCATAATGTTTTCAAGGGTCATCTATGTTGTAGTATGTATCAGCACTTCATTCCTTTTTTTCTTCAACTAAGACAGTAAAATAGATTATTTGTTGTACATGTGTTACACTCAGTGACAACTGAGAACAAAATTAGTCCAGAATGTTAGAGATCCAGGGCAAAGGACCAAAAGTGAAAGTGTTAGTCACTCATGTCATATCTGACCCTTTGTGACCCCGTGGACTGTAGCTCAACAGGCACCTCTGTCCATGGGATTCTCCAGGCAAGACTACTGGAGTGGGTAGCCATTTCCTTCTCCAGGGGATCTTCCTGACTCAGGAATTGAACCTGGGTCTCCTGCACTGTAGGCAAATACTTTACTGTGTGACCCACAAGGGAAGCTCTAAAAGAACAAAAGGGACCATTTTAATATAAGCAAGGTGGGTCTCCCAATGGTGATCAGAATGGCCATAGATATTCAAGATCCTTTGAAATAAGTTCTAGACGGTAGGCATGCAGTCCAACAATTTGCAGTAGTGTCCCTGTCTTCTGGCTTCCATTGTTTCTATTCCTGTGGCTTCCATGGGTGTACAGGTTTACTTGGACCTCTGCCTCATCTTTCTTCTTTTGTGCTTCAGCCTGCACATTTGCTTCTTCCCCTGCTTCACTTGTCATGGCACGAAAGTTTCTCACAATATGGTGCTAAGGTTGAGAGACTTCATTCCTTTTTAACGGTTGCATAATATTTCATGATGAATGGATGTTTCTGTATCCATTCATCAGTCCATGGACAGTTGGATTGTATCCAGTTTTTGAATAATGGCTATGATGAATAATGCTGCTGTGAACATTTGGGCATAGGCTTTTGTTTGAATGTAGGTTTTCACTTCTCACACTTAAGTATATACCTAGGTGTAGAACTGCAAGGTCATATGAGAACTCTGGATTTTCCAGGTGGTGCTAGTGGTAAAGAATCCACCTGCCAATGCAGGAGACACAAAAGATGCAAGATCCCCTCGATGAGGGCATGGCAACTCACTCCAGTATTCTTGCCTGGAGAATCCCACGGGCAGGGAGGCTGGCAGGTTATGGTCCATAGGTTCACAAAGAGTCAGATACAACTGAAGCAACTTAGCATGCACACATGGAAATTCTATGTCTAACTTTTTGAAGAAATGCCAAGCTTTTTCCCACAAAGGCAGCACCATTTATATTCACAACAGCAGTGTATGAGGGTTCCAATTTCTCCAAATCCTCACTGACACAGTATTATTTGTTCCATTTCCTCATTTATAGCCATCCCAATGAGTGTATCTCGCCGTGACTTTGATTTGCACTTTCCAAATAACTAATGATGTTATCATGTGTTTGTGCCATTTGTATATTTTCTTTGGAGAAATGTATATTCAAATCCTTTCATTTTTCCCCCTGCTGTGTCAGTGATTATACCCAAGGTGTTTGAATTTGCAGAGTGACTAAATGTCAGCATGGAGAAGTTAATGCTATTGAAAGGTTTTTATCCCTTACATTTTCCAAGAGGAGGGAGTATGCCATACCACACAAGGCCACATGGGGAAGCACCAATGTCAGTTAATAGGCAAGAAGGAGTAATTGGAAAGCCTAGGCCAGAGTCTTTATTGGGTTTCCCAGAAATCAAGGCAGAGCAGGGTAAATAGTTTAGGATTACAGGAAGGAACATTGCTCAGTCATGTCCGACTCTTTGCGACCCTATGGACTGTAGCCTACCAGGCTCCTCTGTCCATGGGATTTTCCAGGCAATAGTACTGGAGTGGATTGCCATTTCCTTCTCCAGCGGATCTTCCTGACTCAGGGATCGAACTTGGGTTTCCCGCATTGTAGACAGATGCTTTACTGTCTGAGCCACCTGAATAATTCTAGTGGGCCTTGGGCATAGGGAGGCTGTCTCTAATTGTCTGATATCTGGCCTAGGNTAGAGGCATAGCCATTTCCTTCTCCAGCGGATCTTCCTGACTCAGGGATCGAACTTGGGTTTCCCGCATTGTAGACAGATGCTTTACTGTCTGAGCCACCTGAATAATTCTAGTGGGCCTTGGGCATAGGGAGGCTGTCTCTAATTGTCTGATATCTGGCCTAGGTTGACTTAGTTCAGGGGAAATATTGGCTTGGTATATGAGAGTTAGATAAGGAGATGGCTCAAAGTATGGGCTCTGGACTACAGGGGCAGTGTAAACAAATTGGCCATTAGTTTGGCCCTGTAGTTTGTGGATGCCAGAGACAGATACAGGTTCTAAGAAAACTCAGTTTGAACACTGACTAACTTTACCTGTTGTTCAGACGTTCTAGTTTCTTCTGAGTCTCATTTCTTCTTGATAGTTTGTGTGTTTCTAGGAGTTCATTCCATCGAGATTATCTAATTTGTTGGCATACATTTGTATTCTTTATAATCTTTTAAAAAATTACTCTAAGGTCAGCAATAATGTCCTCAGTTTGATTTGTGATCTTAGTAATGTAAGACTTTTTTTCTTGCTCAGTCTAGATAAAGTTTTGTCAGTTTTGCTGTTTTTTTTTTTCCCAAAGAATGATTAATTGATTTTCTTTTCCCCAATTCATTTATTTATTCCCTAATCTTTGTTATTCCTTTTCTTCTGCTTGCTTTAGGGTTAGTTTCTTCTTGTTTTTCTAGTTACTTAAGGTGGACATTTGGATATTGTTTTGAGATTTTTTTAAATTTATTTTTTAATTGGTGGAAAATTGCTTTATAATGTATTGGTTTCTGCTGTACAACAACATGAATCAGTCATAATTACATATATATGGGCATCCCTGGTGGCTCAGAGGTTAAAGCGTCTGCCTCCAATGCAGGAAACTGGGGTTTGATCCTTGGGTTGGGAAGCTCCTCTGGAGAAGGAAATGGTAAACCACTCCAGTATTCTTGCCTGGGGAATCCCATGGACAGAGAAGCCTGGTAGGCTACAGTCCACGGGGTCGCAGAGAGTCAGACACGACTGAGCGACTTCACCTTTACCTTCAAATATATATATATATATCCCCTCCCTCTTGAGCCTCCCTCCCCTCTCGCCATCCCACCCCTGTAGGTCATTACAGAGCACCAGGCTGGACTCCCAGTGTTTTATTTTATTTTTTTGGTTCTGCCAGTTTATTGCTACCATCCCATCCCCTCCACCAGCCTCATACGTGTGTGCTCAGTAGCGTAACACCATGGACTGCAGCCCTCCAGGCTCTTCTGTCTATGGACTTTTCCAGGCAAGAATACTGGAGTGGGTTGCCATTTTCTCCATCCCTGTGTTATATAGCAACTTCCCACTAACTGTCTGTTTTACACATGATAGTCAATGCTACTTTCTCAATTCATCCTACCCTCACCTTCCCTCGTTGTGTCCACAAGTCTGTTCTCTACTAGGTTCATTAGTACCATTTTTCTGGATTCCATTTACATGCATTAATATACAATGCATGTTTTTCTCTTGAAATGCAAAGCAAAAGTACAATGAGGTATCACCTCACACTAGTCAGAATGGTCATCATCAAAAAATCTGCAAATAATAAATGCTGGAAAGGATGTGGAACCAGTGCAATAGGGAACTCTCTTGTATTGTTGATAGGAGTGTAAACTGATACAGCCATTATGGAAAACTGTATGGAGATTCCTTAAAAAAACTCAGAGATCTTTCTTCTTTTTCCATGTAGGTATTTTACTGCTACAGGCTTCCCTCTGAGCACTGTTTTTGCTGTATCCCATATGTTTTGGTATGTTGCATTTTTATTTTCCTTCATCTTAAAATATTTTCTAAATGCTATGTGATTTAACTCATTGGCTATTTAGGAGTGTGGTGTTTAGTTTCCTCTTATTTGTGAATTTACCAAATTTCATTCTGTTGTCTACTAATTTCATTCCATTGTGACAAGACAGCATGTCTCATATGATTTCACTTTTAAAATTTACTGAAACTTATTTTGTGGCTTAATATATGGTCTCCTTTGGAGAATGTTCCATATGNTTAGTTTCCTCTTATTTGTGAATTTACCAAATTTCATTCTGTTGTCTACTAATTTCATTCCATTGTGACAAGACAGCATGTCTCATATGATTTCACTTTTAAAATTTACTGAAACTTATTTTGTGGCTTAATATATGGTCTCCTTTGGAGAATGTTCCATATGCATTTGAGAAGAATGTGTATTCTACTGTTGCTGGGTGGAGTATTCTCTAGATGTCTGTTAGATCTAGTGGGTTTATAGAATTACTCAAGTCTTCTATTTCCTTGATAATCTTCTCTCTATTTATTCTATGCAATATCGATAGTGGAGTATTGAAATCTCCCACTATTATTGTGGAACCGTGTTTCTCATTTTAGTTCTGTCAATTTTTGCTTCATATATTTTGGGGCTCAATTTATGGGGGGAACTTATATTTATAATTGTTATATATTCTTGAGTGTTTGACCCTTTTTAAAATTACATATTGTCCTTCTTTCTTGCTTATACCAATAGTATAGCCACTCTAGTTCTCTTTTGGTGTGTTTGCATGGAACATATTTTTCCATTCTTTTATTTTCAACCTGTTTTTGGTTTGAGTTATAAATGAGTCCGTTAAAGACAGCATATACCTGAATCATATTTTTTTATTTCAGTCTGTCATTCTTTGACTTTTAATTGGGAATTTAATCCATTTGCATGCATGCATGCTTAGTTGCTCAGTCATGTCGACTCTCTGTGACCCCATGGACTGTATCCGTCCAGGCTCCTCTGTCCGTGGGATTATCCCGGCCAGAATACTGGAGTGGATTGCCATTTCCTTCTCCAGGAGATCTTCCCAACCCAGGGATTGNTCAGTCATGTCGACTCTCTGTGACCCCATGGACTGTATCCGTCCAGGCTCCTCTGTCCGTGGGATTATCCCGGCCAGAATACTGGAGTGGATTGCCATTTCCTTCTCCAGGAGATCTTCCCAACCCAGGGATTGAACCCACATCTCCCATGTCTTCTGCATTGGCAGATGGATTCTATACCACTGAGGCACCTGAAAAGCCTTTGATTGATTTACAAGTAATGTAATTACTGGTAAGGAAGAATATCCTTCTGCCATTTGGCTATGTTTTCTATATGCCTCATTTCATTTTTGTTGTTGTTGTTCCTCAATTCCTTCATTACTGAATTCTTTTGTGTTCAATAGATGTTTTATAGTGTACCATTTTAATTCTCTAGCCATTTTTTAAAATATGTATTTTCAAGTTACTTTCTTAGTGGTTGCCCTGGGAGTCAAAATTAACATTCTAATCTATAGTAAACAAAGACCAGGAAAAACTCCTAGCTATCCAGAGTGAAGGTAGATGATAGTAAATACATACTCAAATTCGTAGGATGTAGGGAGTTACACAAAGTTCATTTGTAAGTGTTCAGTGGGTCCCCAAGGCTACGGTTTCTGTACAGATCCTACCTTAAGAGTTTTTCCAAGGTTATGAATCTGGCAAATGGAACATGGACTGGAGACTTCAGCTATTATCTGATTAAAATTTTCTCAACAATGTTGTCCCAGGGCAGTTTCCGAGTTATTTTACCATGACAGGTCATAGCCTGCAAAATTTCCATCAATCTTTATTCCAGAGAGACTGGAGAGACCAAGTGACAGTCTCCATAGCCTGTTTGATGAAGGGAGCATCCAGATTTCTCCCAATATCTTTCATTTTTTCAGAGCCTGATACTTTAATTGAAGTTTGCTCAAGGTTTCATAAAAGTAATCTGGAGTATCCAGATCAAGCCTTTGATTTGTTGAGTCGATTGAACTTGGGGGAAAAGTACTCTGTTTATCATACTGGTCAGCCAAGACATTTTCTTTCACCTCATGGGTTTGTTCTTTAGTGTGAGCATGGACTTTAATTATAGTCACTTTCTTGGAGAGGAGCATGATATCTAATGAAACTTGAATGTGATCACTCTGCTTATCGCAAGTACCAGCAGCTATTAGGAAGTTCTCTTGTTTCATTAGTATACCAAAATAATAAACCACACCAAAGGCATTTATTTCTGACTGATGGGCTAGAATCAATCCTGTAAGTTCAGCTAGTCATAGTAAGTGGACTTCAGGAAAATAATGATATTCAATAAGCTCTTGGAAAGTGGTACTAGCATAACTAACTTGAGTAGATACTTGTTCAGTCTCAAGGTGTAACTTGTCTGCAAAAAAAAGTCTAGATTTGTTTCAAATGATTCACTTTTTTAAATGATTTTATTTATTTATTTATTTCTGGCTGTGCCGGCTCTTCATTGCTGCGCAGGCTTTTCTCTAGTTGTGGTGATCGGGGGTTACTTTCTAGTTGTGGTGTGTGTGCTTCTCGTTACAGTGGCTTCTCTTGTTGTGGAGCATCGGCTCTAGGGCACATGAGCTTCAGTAGTTGCAGCACGTGGGGTCATTAGCTGTAGCTTCTGGGCTGTAGAGCACAGGCTCAATAGTTGTGGTGCACCGGCTTAGTTGCTCCTCCGCATGTGGGATCTTCCTCGATCAGGGAACTGTGTCTCTTGCATTGGCAGGCAGATTCTCTGCCACTGAGCCACCAGGGAAGCCCTAAGTTTGGGTTTTGTGGAGACATTTCAAGGAGCTAAGAAAGAGACAGATGGAGTTCTTAGTTTAAACAGTCATGAGATTTTCACTTCTCTGGAGGAGGGAATAGGATAGGTGGATTAAGATCATGAGAAAAAGATATATGAATGGATTAAAAGTGTTTTATTTTGTGTGTGTGTGTGTGTTTTATGTATTATTTCTGTGAAAAGTATTAGAAACCTATTGCAGTACAGTACTAGATAGCCGATTGTGTTAGTTGAGTACCTAGGCTAACTTTGTCGGACTTATAAATAAATTGGACTTACAAACGTGCTCTCAGAGGGGAACTTGTTTGTATGTAGGGGACTTATTGTATATTAATTATATCTTAATTTTGAAAATGAGTATTACTTCTGTAGAAGGTAGTATGAGCTGAGGACAGAAGCAGCAGTTCATAGGAAGTGAGTCTGAAAGTAGAAAAATGTTGAGTGCTTTTGGTGAACCATTTGAACTTCATGAGGTACCATTAAGTGGAAAGGTAACCCAAGATCAAATGCAGTTGCAGTTATGGCTCTTAGATAAGAGGGATATGTTTAACTAATGGGCAGGGAAAAAGATTGTAATACCAAATGAGTTTCTGATTTCTGTTATGTTTCTGAGATGAACCGCCAAGAACTTGACCATCCCTTTTACGTTTGGATGTAAAAGTGAAAGTGTTAGTTGCTCAGTGGTTTCCAACTCTTTTGTGATTCTATGGACTGTAGCCTGCCAGGCTCTTCTATCCATGGAATTCTCCAGGCAAGAATACTGGAGTGGGTAGCCATTCCTTCTTCCAGAGGATCTTCCTGACCCAGGGATTGAACCTGGGTCTCCTGCACTGCAGGCAGATTCTTTACCATCTGAGCCACCAGGGAAGCCCCTTTTATGTTTAAACAGAAAATAAAAAGCCTTTGTAAAATTTGACAGTGACCCAGAATGGTAGAGTTGTAGATAGTAGCCTTGAGTTGGTCCAAAGCTGACTCTGTAGTGCCCTCTGAAGGCAGAGGTTCAGGGGTGCCATTTTTAGTCTGTAATAGAAGATGGCAACTGATTCAGAAAAGTCAGGCATCCACGGACGGCAATATCCTCTAAATCTGCTTAGTTGCCATTTGGTAATAAGATGAGGGCAATTTTGAATGGCTGTACTTCTATCTACTCAGAGAGATTTGCCTCCCTAGGATATACCATGGCTTAGGTAGTGAATCTGAATGTAACAAAATGGTAGTGTATTATTACAAACTGTATGTCCTTTTATAGCCAACATTTCTAAAAGATAAAGAGAGCCCTCTTACACTGTTGGTGGGAATGCAAACTAGTACAGCCACTATGGAAAACAGTGTGGAGATTCCTTTAAAAATTGCAAATAGAACTGCCTTATGACCCAGCAGTCCCACTGCTGGGCATACACACAGAGGAAACCAGAATTGAAAGAGACACATGTACCCCAATGTTCATTGCAGCACTGTTTATAATAACCAGGACATGGAAACAACCTAGATGTCCATCAGCAGATGAATGAATAAGCAAGCTGTGGTACATATACACAATGGAGTATTACTCAGCCATTAAAAAGAATACATTTGAATCAGTTCTAATGAGATGGATGAAACTGGAGCCTATTATANCAACTGTGGTCCTGAGGAAGCAGATTGGAAAAGGCGAAGCCTGTGTTTCTCAGACTGGTTGCTTCTTGGAAATGGTTGCTGCTCCTCGATCAACCCTTTTGTTTTGTGATCTTGGTATTTGCAGCCACTGTGGCCGGCAGTCTCCCCCTCAAGTGAGTGGTGCCGGATCTCTGGTATTGTGTGTTTATCCACCTTTTCTGTGCCTGCGCCACATCACACCTTCCTTTTTTTTCCCCCCCAAATAAAAAATTTCCTTAAGGTTTTCCAAGTGAGGTATTGAGCTGTGTGATATGAACCACCCCTTTCTCTTCTCACATCTTCAATAAAATATTAATTTCTCACTATGAAAAAGAAGCATGAAGGCAGGTCCAGTTGAATCTGTGTGGACGAAGACCTGGCCCTTTGGGGCTTGAGGGGCTGTGGCATTTATTCAGAGATGGACTAGAGGCCTGCTCTCTGCATGTTCTCTACCACCTCCTCAGAGGCCCGACTGGCACCGGAGAGCCCGTGAGCATCTCCAGGTCTTGCCCCCACCTGCGAGCTGGGGGCCACTTCAAGTAAGCAACACTGGGAATGTCGGGAGAGCTGGTGTCTGGAGATGGCAGTTCTTGCCTATACAGACAGAACCCAGAAACAGTGACAGCTCGTCCTCCTAGGGGACCTCGCCTGGCATTTGAACAGATTAGCTTTTAAAGCCTCATTGCAAAGCTAAGTTGGATTGCTTTGAGCTCCCTTACTACCAAACCCTGATGTAAGTTGTTATTGGTGGGTCATGCACCATGTAGCAGGTTTGCAACATTCTTAACCTCAGATAGAGCCACACAGCCTAAAATACAGGCGTGATAGATTCTAAATCATAGTGGCCAAACACAAATTATTGATAGCAGGTCTTTTAACCCTAATGTTATTTGGTGTGTTCATCCAACCTGATAGACAGGGCACATCGATTTATCTACCAAAGTGTACTTATGATATTTTTCTGAAAATACTGTATAATTATCATAGACCATGTACTCAGGTAAATTAACTTATATTTTGAAATAGTGTACATCTCCAAAAAACTTTTTAAAGACTTAAGTTTAAAAAACTTTTTTTTTCACCATGTACTATGTAGAGATAATCCATTCTGTATGAAATTAATGGTTTCCAGGGGCATACCTGTATCTAGGAGTCTGCAGAGACTAAGGAGGAAGAGCCAGACAGATAAAAAATTCATTTTCTGGGAGAGACTGGTGTTACAGAATCCATAGGAAGAGGGGATTTCAGTGATGGAGTAATTAGCCATGGAAAATATTACAGACGGGTCCAGCAAGATAAGAACTCTCAAACACATCCACCGATTTTTAGGATCTTGGGGGTCATTGGCATCTTTGCCAGAGCAATTTTATTGGAAACCAGTTCACACAGTAGGTTAGGATGGAAGATAATAAATCCATCATAAAGAGAAGGACAAAGAAAAGGAACATGCTTAAGGAGAGGGAGACGTAGGTTTGACTAAAATGCAAAAGAGCCCTGAGCATATTGATATATTGAAGGGGAAGAGCTGATGGAGAGGGAACTGGGTGACGATGGCTGGAGCAGGACCCCAGAGGAAGCTGCAGGGTGGGTGTGCAGGGGTGCAGCAGGGGAAATTGTCTTGAATGAGAAGGAAAGAATGTTCTGCATGCTACCCATCCTGTCGTCTTTCTCGAGCTACAAACGTTTTTCCTTCTTTATTCATGTGGATCTCTGCTCAGTACATGAATCTTCCTGAATGTAGTTTTCTTTTTTTATCTGGATTCTGTTTCTCCTCTCCCTGGGGCTGCAGTATCAGACCATCAGAAGGTTGCTTCCTAGCCTGAGAGTTCGTTGCTTTCGCATTTTAAATCAGCGTGTCTCAAAAACGTGTGAAAGTTATTTTAAATTCACTTAAATTGCTACCTAGCATTCCAAGGATTTGGAGTTTTATAAAGTCAAACAAATCTCCCAAAGGAAATTGAGACTCACTGATTTTCCATTACTCAAAACATTTCCAGTTAATAAATACATATGCTTATTAACAGTTTGTGTACTGAGTGCACTTGGAAAAAGAATCCTTGTATGTTATTTACCGAGGAGATAATTGAATGCATGCTCACTCCTTGGATTTGCTAATAAGATGCATGTTTGTGAGCCAAACTCATATCGGTTGTCATGGTTTCTCATAAGGTGTAAGAGCACTTAGAGTTTTAGTCTTGTGGTTTCATTTGTTTCTTATCACTAAATATACCAAATGGGTAGTAAGAGGAAAATGTAGCTTACACTTCATCAGCTTTTATCACAAAATTTGTTTTAACTTTTTATTGTGGACATTTTCAAACATGCAGACAAGTAAAGGAAGTGGTATATTGAACCTCTGTGTACCTGTTAACCATCTTAAGTATTAACATTTTGTTGTTGAATCTGTTCCTCCCACTTTTTTTCCCTTGTTGAGGTGTTTTTAAAGAAAATCCTATGTAGTACTTCATTTCACATGTAAATACTTCAGCATATATCTGATAGAAAAGGACTAAAGCCCTAAACCATTATCACCTCCTGACAAAATCAGTAGTAATTTCTTAATATCTCACACCCAATGCATGTTCAGTTTTTCCCTCATTGTCTCAGAAATGCCTTTCGCATACAGAGGACTCGTTTAAATCATGATACAGACAAGGTCAGAACATTGCATTCGATGGTTGTCTCTTCAGCCTCTTTTTATCTATTGGTTTGAAAAGTGTTTTCCATAATTTTTGCATTTTTTTTAAATAAAAAAAATCAGTGCAGGAAATTCTTGAACACAGAAAAGCACAATACAAAACAGTCATCACTTGCAGCCTCAACAACTAAAAGATAATTAAAAATAGTGTTCTGCTACACGTCCTCCCATGTTTAAGAAAACAAATCTCTGGATGGGGAGGCATTTTGCATCCACTCTCACACTTTTTGCTATGTCCTGTGGGCACAGACATTGCAGCTTTGAGGATCAATGAACAGGCCACTGTGAGGACATAGACAGGGAGGCTTGAACCTGTTGGTGAGTTTTCTTCTTGTTCACTGTTTGCCTCTGCGACATTCCATTGTTAATGTCTAAATCGCTGTCAACCCACCACATAACCACCAGATGCTGTAGGAGTTCCTTGGTAGCAACTTCCCATGCGATCATTTGCATGTTCACTTCTAAAGCACTTTAATGTTATTATAAATTAAATACTGCTCTCTTGTGCTCTTTATGCTGTGCATTTGGACAGAGGTCAGAACTGCAGCAGGTAAGAGCGGTTGGCGTTTCATGTAGGTAAAATGAAATGCCAATGAATTTTGTCACAAGTACTAAGTATACTAAGTATAGACAACTTTGCTTAAATGGAGGGAGCTGGAAGGAAAACCAAAAATAGTATCCCTGTTCACAATTTCATGAGGATGGGTTGTAAGGAATTCACATCAAGAACCAAAGAAATACTTGCAGTGCTTTTTCTGTAATACTTTAAGCATACGTGATGTGGCCATTTTCCAAATATCTTAATTGGTCAGGTTGTTCTATACGTTTTAGCTTACATAACTAACCTGTCAAGCAACGCTTTTTGCCTTGACAAAGGCAGGTGTATAAGTAACTTTAGTACCAGAAGTTTCTTGTGTCTCTAAAGATGAAGAATTCATGAGTTCATGCTAAAGGGTTATTTTAGGCACAAAGAAAAAGGAACATTTCTAAAAGACAAAGACTTTTCTAGGGATTGTGTGAAATACTTTTTCACAGTGTATTTCTTTGAACGAGTTAGAGAAATGAAGTGAGTTAGATGCATTGTCAATACAGCTGCATCTGTGTGTCACATGAGACTCGTGGACATTCTTGTACAACATCTGGGAAGTGCAGTTGTGGCTTACACATTTTTCCCAAAGTGTTGATTTTTCAGAACACCTTTCAGCAATGAAGTCTAAATCTTGATGTTGTTTGAATAGATGTTTCTAGTAATATAATTTAAATGTTTAAAAAAACAGCTGTAAAGTCAGATTCTCCAAAGTCTTAAAATGTTTGTCAGTTTCTAAAGAGTTGAGCAGCTGAAGTAGCAATGGCTCAGACTTTTAATTTTTAAAGTCTCCTCTTGGCTGAAGATTAACAGTTAGGTATTGAATGCCAGCTGCTCTCTCTGTCTGGAGACCTTTGTAAATGACTTAGTGTTACCTAAACTTCTGAGACAGAAGTGGCCTTTGGAAAGTCTCACCGTGTCACCAAGCCGGCTTGTAGCGGGAACACCTAACTGGCAAGACAAGGCAAGGTTTGTGGGTTCCTTCATGACTGCTGGTGCCCCCCTGGCCTGCTTACATTCTGGAGAGCATGTTGATCCCCTTTCAGACACCTATTTATCAACTAAACCAGGGCATGGTTGGACTCCTCTGTGCTTCTGTATGTGAAGATTGCTCATTAGGTTTAAACACTTGTCATATGACCTGTACTTCTCGCTTTTGATTTCAAAGAGAGACAGAGAAGTATGCAATCAGAGAATTTAATAACGCCTGTGGTCCACACAGCTATAACCATCTAACCTGTGTTTCTTGTCAGTCTGGATCTGATTTCTCGCTCAAGGATTCTCTAGCAAAAATGATCTTGTAGAGTTTCATGAGGAAAAACTCTGCTAATGTTTCTTATGGTGTACATAACATTTAACTTTTTTTTTAAAGATCCAAGGAAACATTCTTGGCCAAAATCTAGGGGAAGTTACTGTCACTTTGTACTGTACAAGGAAAACAAAGACACCATGGATGCTATTAATCTGTTGTCCAAATATTTAAGGTTAGTATCTTGTTCTTGTGCCTATGCAAAATCAAAACACAGAAACGTTTTTTTCTTTCCATGCTGATGAAAAAGGAATGGGAAAATAGGCAAACAGGTAGCAAATGTACCTCCCAGTTACAGTCTTTTTTATTGTTTTGGCTGTGCCTTGTGGGATCCTACTTCCCCAACCAAGGATTAAAACTGGGCCACAGCAGGGAACGCCCTGAGTCCTAACCACTGGACTGCCAGGGAGTTCGCAGTTTTAGTTTTTGTAGACAATAGTTGAATTAATTTTTTTTAACCTCCTTGCAAATGGTCATTGATTCAAAATGACAATTCTCTAAGTAAATGGTTACATATAGTAGAGAGTTACTAGTCCATCCAGGTACAGTAAAAATTCGTTGGACTTCCCTGCTAATGCAGTGGTTAAGAATCCGCCTGCCAGTGTAGGGGTCGCAGGTTCGATCCCTGATCCAGGAAGATCCCACAGACCACAGAGCAACTAAGCCCCTGCACCTCAACCTCAACTATTGAGCCTGTGCTCTAGAGCCCAGGAGCCGCAACTGCTGAGCCCGAGTCTGCAGCTGCTGAAGCCCACAAGCCCTAGAGCCCGTGCTCTGCAGTAAGAGAAGCCACCGCGGTCAGAAACCCGCACACCGCAGCTGGGAAGCAGCCCCTGCTCACAGCAGCTGCAGAAAGCCCGCTGGTAGCAGTGAAGACCAGCACAGCCGAAAATAAACATTTAGGGGAAAAAGGTGAATGAGCTGTCTCCCCTGAAAACTCATACTTTGATGTAGTTGCTAAATCTGAGTTCTGAACGCCTAGAAATCAACTGGATTGGAAACCTGAGACCAGTCAGATTTTCTCATAGGAATGCAAATGTAATAGAATTTGGGTCTCTGAGGATGGGCCGGGTTGCCACTTTATTTTCAGAAATGGATTCAGGTACCAGAGCAAATCTGTACCCAATGGAAATGTACTTTCTGATATGTGTCTAACCTGGTTTAAACATAGTACTGTGTTAGTTTGCTCTGACTGCCTTAACAAGATGCTGCGAAGTGAGTGGCTTCAATAACAGTGCGTCGTTTTCCTGAGCTGTGGAGGCGGGAAGCCCCAGGCTGGGGGCGCTGGCAGGTTTGGTCGTTCGCGGAGGCCTTGCCTCGGCTTGCGGGGGCCCGCCGCCTCGGTGCCCTCCCGAGGTCTTGCCTGTGAGTGTGTGTGTCCCAGAGTCCTCTGTGAGGCCAGGTTTCCTCTTCTCACACAGGACATACGTCTAATCGAATGGCTCGTTTTAACTTAATGACCTATTTTATGGCTCTGGCTCCAAATCCTGCTGGGTTCGGAGCTACCGGGAGTCAGCCACAACACAGAAAATTTAGGGGAGCACAGTTCATCCCCATAGGACACAGTACCTAATAAGCAGCAATTTATTTACTGCTAGCTTTCTCTCTTGCCTTGTCTGTCCCTGAACCCCGGGGAGAAGACAGTTCCGATGAGAGAAGGGAAGGGAGCTCCTCTCAGATCTGATTGCTCAGAGTTCAAAAATCCTTCCTGTTTCTCTCCTAGTCATGTGGAACAGTTTTTATTAAATTTCTCTTAGTTATCTAGCTTACGTCTATCTTCATATTAAAACTATTCTGTTCCTTTTGTAGCATTTGGCTTTATACAAAGAAATAGCATACATTTATGGAAAATTCATGTAATATTAACTTTTAGAAATTGAAAATACAAAATTTTTGAAGTGATACATGATGCATCTAGGATGGATAGTTCTCTACCTTCAGTTATATAATTATATGAATTGCATGAAATCAACAGAAAGTGCATTACTTCCTTTTCTGACACATTCCAAGTCATACAGAGATAAGGAGGGAGTTTGTCCAGGCATCATTTAGTTTCTTAGCTTTTAAGAAATACTAATTTATGTTTTCCTGGATATATTTTTAAATTAAGTTTCTCCTTACTTTTCTTTTACTCTGTTACTATTTTAAGCGTATTTATTTTAAATCTTAAATAATGAGAAGCGTGATTTCCTAACGGTATGTGACTTTGTATGGTTTTGTTTTTGCCTCATCAGAGTCAAGCCAAACATATTCTCCTACATGGGAACCAAAGATAAAAGAGCCATAACCGTTCAGGAGATTGCTGTTCTCAAGTAAGTAGGAGTACATATTGGGGTTCATTCTGTAAAAATCCTAGCACTGTATTTCCAACTTCAAGGATCTGCTTTCTGGGGTTTACCTCTTCCATCTTTAGAGAGTGCCTCTGTCTGTTCAAAAAACTGCTTTTCTGTTTGTTTCTTTTCTTCATGCTTATCTGCATTCCCTCATGTTTTCACAGCAAGGTGGTATTATTTATGTCATTTTTAAAGGATTTTTGTGGTAGAACCAAGAGAATATGTGAATATATTCTTTATCTTTTGTCTCTCTTATTGATTGATTGTTAAATATAAGTTATTTAAAGTTTAATTACAAAACAGTGGATGAGCTCTTTTGTTATACACTGAAGATCTGCAAAGGAAAAAGGTGGTCTTTGCTTTTGAAGTAATTATGATGGAGCAGACAGGTAAATCAGAACTTACACACAGTGATGTAAATGCTAGCATAGAGGTGTATTTAGGTTGTTAGGGAAGACCTGCTAACAAAGTGTGGCACTCATTGTGGGGGCAGGCCAGGGAGGCTTTCACAGAAAATGGGATGCTCGGGGGTTTTTACTTTGTTTAGTTTGGCTGTGCCACTCAGCTTGTGAGATCCTAGTTCCCCAACCAGAGACCAGACCCAGGCCCTCAGCGGTGGAAATGTGGAGTTTAACCATGGGACCACCAGGGAATTCCCTGGATGCTCAAGTTTTAATCGAGACTGGGCTTCTCTGCCTCTTCACTGCTGACACTTTGGGCTGGATAATTCCTTGTTGAAGGGGCCATACTGTGCACTCTAGGACATTCAGCAGCAGCCCCGGTCTCTCTCTACCACAGGATTTCAGTAACTTTCCCCCNCTGTTACTATTTTAAGCGTATTTATTTTAAATCTTAAATAATGAGAAGCGTGATTTCCTAACGGTATGTGACTTTGTATGGTTTTGTTTTTGCCTCATCAGAGTCAAGCCAAACATATTCTCCTACATGGGAACCAAAGATAAAAGAGCCATAACCGTTCAGGAGATTGCTGTTCTCAAGTAAGTAGGAGTACATATTGGGGTTCATTCTGTAAAAATCCTAGCACTGTATTTCCAAGTTCAAGGATCTGCTTTCTGGGGTTTACCTCTTCCATCTTTAGAGAGTGCCTCTGTCTGTTCAAAAAACTGCTTTTCTGTTTGTTTCTTTTCTTCATGCTTATCTGCATTCCCTCATGTTTTCACAGCAAGGTGGTATTATTTATGTCATTTTTAAAGGATTTTTGTGGTAGAACCAAGAGAATATGTGAATATATTCTTTATCTTTTGTCTCTCTTATTGATTGATTGTTAAATATAAGTTATTTAAAGTTTAATTACAAAACAGTGGATGAGCTCTTTTGTTATACACTGAAGATCTGCAAAGGAAAAAGGTGGTCTTTGCTTTTGAAGTAATTATGATGGAGCAGACAGGTAAATCAGAACTTACACACAGTGATGTAAATGCTAGCATAGAGGTGTATTTAGGTTGTTAGGGAAGACCTGCTAACAAAGTGTGGCACTCATTGTGGGGGCAGGCCAGGGAGGCTTTCACAGAAAATGGGATGCTCGGGGGTTTTTACTTTGTTTAGTTTGGCTGTGCCACTCAGCTTGTGAGATCCTAGTTCCCCAACCAGAGACCAGACCCAGGCCCTCAGCGGTGGAAATGTGGAGTTTAACCATGGGACCACCAGGGAATTCCCTGGATGCTCAAGTTTTAATCGAGACTGGGCTTCTCTGCCTCTTCACTGCTGACACTTTGGGCTGGATAATTCCTTGTTGAAGGGGCCATACTGTGCACTCTAGGACATTCAGCAGCAGCCCCGGTCTCTCTCTACCACAGGATTTCAGTAACTTTCCCCCATTCATGTCAGCACTGTGACAGACAAAAATGTCTCCAGACCTAGCTAAATGTCTCTTGAAGAGCAGAATAGCCCTGGTTGAGAACCACTGGTCTAGATTCTAGAAGGACGGGTGGCCAGACAGACTCAGGTGTCCATCCTCGATTCTAGAAAGCCAGCAATCAGACAGGCTCAGGTGTCCGTGCTTACGCACCCCTGAGGAGGGGGACAGTGGTGGGGAGAAGTAAGGGGGCAGGAGGAAATGGGGGCTGCAGGTGCTTGTCATGAGTGCGGTGATGGTTTCACAGGCTTATTCACGCGTTAAAACTTGAACATTTTGCATATGTACAGTTTACTGTTGTTCAGGCACCCAGTCCTGTCTGACTCTTTGTGACCCCATGGACTGCAGCACCCCAGGCCTCCTCGTCCCTCACCATCTCCTGAAGTTTTCCCTAGTTCGTGTCCGTTGCATCAGTGATGCCATTCAGCCGTCTCCTCCTCGATGCCCTCTTCTCCTTCTGCCCTCAGTCTTTCCCAGCATCAGGGACTTTTCTAACGAGTCGGCTGTTCTCATCAGATGACCAGAATACTGGAGCTTCAGCTTCAGCATCAGTCCTTCCTACGCGTTTTCAGGGTTGATTTCCTTTAGGATTGATTGACTGGTTTGATCTCCTTGCTGTCCAAAGGATTTTTAGGAGTATTCTCCAGCACCACGGTTAGAAGGCATCAATTCTTTGGCATTCTGCCTTTACTGTCCAACTCGCACAACCATACGTGACACTGGGAAGACCAAAACCTTGTCTGTACGGACCTTTGTCAGCAGAGTAATGTCTCTGCTTTTCAACACACTATCTAGGTTTGTCATCGCTTTTCTGCCAAGAAGCAATAGTCTTCTAATTTCTTGGCTGCAGTCACCATCCACAGTGATTTTAGAGCCCAAGAAGAGGAGATTGGTCACTTTCATTTCTGCCCTTTCCCCTTCTATTTGCCATGAAGTGATGGGCTCGGATGGCATGATCTTAGTTTTTTTAATATTTAGTTTTAAGCCAGCTTTTTCACTCTCCTCCTTCACCCTCAGCAAGAGGCTCTTTATTTCCTTTTTGCTTTCTGCCATTAGAGAGGTATCATCCTCATATTTGAGGTTGTTAATGTTTCTCCTGCCTATCTTGTTTCCAGCTTGTAACTCATCCAGTCCGGCATTTTAGTTTACCCACTTGTTAATTCTAAAGTCATCTATGCTTGCTATCCCCACTTTAAGGCATACATGTGCTTGTAATTCCCCTGTCTTTTCATAAAGAAGTTGAGGTAGCACCTCCTCTTTGCCCCCCAGTCCCCTGCCATTTGGCTCCCCTCCCACCTTCTGATTCATTTGAGATAGTGTCAAGATTGAGTTCCTAATTGCATCCTAGTGGGATTTTCCAGCCCTTCTCTTCCTGGACCTTGGACCCTGGGCGTGAGGTCATGGTAAAGGCACAAAGGCAGGTCGGGAACATCTGCTCTCTCTAATACGACATCACTGGCAGTGGTGTGCGTGGTGCCATGTCTGGGGCAGAGCGGGAGGTGACGCCTGAAGATGCTGGCACTCCCACCTGTTGCCCTGGTCTCTTTGTGCCTGAGACGTGTGGAATGTGGGTCATCTGCTGAGAGTGAAGGGGATGGGGGTGGGAAAGGGGACTTGAAAACAGTGGGAAGATTTGAATAGCCCGTGTGGGTGATGGGCTGGTCCGCAGCTCCTGAGAGCAGGGGACTGGCAGTGGCTCAAGGGGTCATCCTTTCCCATACTCTAGATATGGGGCGTAGAAGGTTCTTGACTTCTCTTTGGTGACTGAAATATTGTAGTCAACTCCTGTGCTTTCCGGCCAGCTGGCTCTGAATTTATCCACCTAAATTTAGAGATAGATTCGTTTGTTTTATTTTCAACACAGAAAACATAAGGTAGAAAATGAAAGTACCACCACAGTTATACTTCTTCAGATTGTCTTGTTCACAGCTTAATGTATTTTTTGTGGAAGAGTGTTTTTTCCTTAATTTTCTTTAGTTTATTTCCTAAAACTAAAATATTTACATAAAGTGTGTTTTTTTTGCAAACAGTAAATAATGTACATCTTTCCCTTGTCAGTTAAGTTCAGTCGCTCAGCCGTGTCCGACTGTTTGTAACCCCATGAATCGCAGCATGCCAGGCCTCCCTGTCCGTCACCAACTCCCGGAGTTCACTCAGACTCACGTNCTCTGCATATAAGTTAAATAAGCAGGGTGACAATATGCAGCCTTGACGTCCTCCTTTTCCTATTTGGAATCAGTCTGTTGTTCCATGCCAGTTCTAACTGTTGCTTCCTGACTTGCATACAGATTTCTCAAGAGGCAGGTCAGGTGGTCACATGTAGCAACAGATATTTAAATATATGTTGTTGTTCTTCAGTTGCTAAGTCATGTCCAACTGTTTGCAACCCCATGATCTGCAGCACACCAGGCTTCCCTGTTCTTCACTATCTCCCTGAGTTTGCTCAAACTCATGCCCACTGAGTCGGTGATACTGTCCAATCATCTCATCCTCTGTCGCCCCCTTCTCCTCTTGCCTTCAGTCTTTCCCAGCACCAGGGTCTTTTCCATTGTATCCTAATTTATGAGCTGTTATTCTATTTTTTAATTTTACATGGTTTTCCACTTCTTGCTATTATAAGCAGTTCCGTGATGGACATATTGATAGCTCAATCTTGGCACACGTCTGTGATAACTTCATTAAGATAAGCTTAGCAAAAAAAAGAAAGATAAACTTAGCAGTAGAATGTGAAATTCTAGATGTTAGGTTTTTGATCCAGAGTTCAATTGCCCTGTAGAAAGGTGGTACCAGTTTATCACCTTTATTCTTTAGAATCCTGACACATTTTAATCTTAAAAATATATATTTACTAATATTGAGTGTCAAAACAGGGCATCTCCTTATTTTGTATTGCATTTTATGATGTGACATCTTCGAAGAATGAAGGTATACTTCTCTTCTTAGTCAGCCACCAGGTGTCATACTTGATCACACTGCAACTCTCTCTTCATAGACCTTTGCTGCCTCTATCGTTTTCCTGTTGACTTAGTAAGAAACCATATTAAACACCTAAACGTTAGCCTTTGGAAAGCATGCAGCACTTATCTCACGGATGCAGGCTACTCCCTTCGTTTGCTTAATGGATATGTGGGGCTGAGTGGATCGGCCTTTCCCGTGAGAACTGGTAGACAGGATAAACCCACTCTGCCACGCAAGGATTTTAATTACTGCTGAATTGATTAGTGTTTGGGATAAGCAGCTTCTCAGCTTCATGTAACTCTCCAAAGTCGCCTAGTAATTTTCACAAGATCTCAAGCAGGAACAGCCTCATTCAGCATAATTTGTTTCTCTTCCTGCCAGTCTCCTTTCTGAGCCTGGGCCAGTGTTTTCCTGGCTTTGTTAATAAAGGCATTTTGTGCAACATGCTGCTTAGGTTGGCTCCTGGTGTTTAAAAGTGCGTTTTTGGTATTCTCAAGTTACTCACAGGATTGCTATGAATTTACAACCAAAGAGCTTCATCCAGGATCATCAAAATTAAAACTGTGAACAGTATCATGAAAGGTATTGTCAACTTCATCCCATCAGTTCTCAAGGAGCACCCACACCAGCAAGAACTGAGTGTTCTCTTGCTTTCTGCTATACTAGTGGGATTCACAAATACATGTTTTTGTATATTTAAGAATCAACTGTAGAATTTGATTCAGCCATGAAAAAGAATGAAGTACATGTGTTAGTTGCTCAGTGGTGCCCAACTCTTTGCTACCTCATGGACTGTAACCTACCAGGCTCCTCTGTCCATGGGATTTTCCAGGCAAGGGTACTGAAGTGGTTTGCCATTTCCTTCTCTAGGGGATCTTCCCAACCCGGGGATCTAACCCAGGTCTCCTGCACTGCAGGCAGATTCTTGATCAACTGAGCCACCAGGGAAGCCCTGATATATACTATAACATGAATGAATCTTAAAAAACATTATGTAAGCTAAGTAAGGGGAGTCATATGCAAAGGACCACATTATTATATAATTATGTTTGTATGAAATGTCCCAGTTTAGTGGTTGCTAGGAGTCGCAGGAAAAGGGAAGAGGGTTCATAGGTGTACTTTTGAGAGTGATGGACATATTCTGGAATTAGATAACGATGACAGTTGCACAACATCGTGACTATACTAAAACCCCCCGAGTTGTACACTTTATAATGCTTAAAATGATAAGTTTTTTGTTATGTTCATTTTAGCTCTTTATTAAAAAAAAAAAAAAAGAACACAGCTGTCTTTCATGGCTGTTGGGAAGCAGTCTCCCTAATCTCTTACCAGAACTGCCAAGCTGCCTATCTGATTCCTTTTGTCCTCTTGACTCTTAAATTTCCTGTCCATCTTTATAGCAAGAGTTCCTGACCTAAGAGGGGCTCTGTCCTCCCTTTCCTCCCACTGTTCATCCTGACCCTTTGCTTCCTGGACTCTTTGGGATATTGTTTCTGGATTAACTGGTGCCCTGTGGGGCTCCATCATCCCCATGTGTCTAAAGTCAAGGATGTGCTTTCCCTGAGCCGCTGGCCCGAGCTGGTGCAGCCCCACTTCACACCTTTTGGCACTTGGGTTGGCAGGGCATTCAAGGCCAGGAGAGAGGGTAATGGAATGTGAGGTTTGCCTGCTTCTCTGGCTAGCTTCCTGCGTTTTATGATAATTAGTGGACAGTGACACTTCTTTCCTTAAGAAATTTGGTCAGGCTGCTTCTGCACATGTTGAACCAGGAAACTGATTGATTGATAATGCAGCAAGAAATTGATTGCCTTCAGGGAATATGGCTAAATTTTCAGCAAGGAAACAAGAATTCTCTGAGATGAAATGGCAAACTGGTATTATATGGTGAATTTTAAACAGTTTTAACTCAGTAACAGCATATTTTTAATGAAGAAGTAGAATAAAATTTCCCCAGTAATTTTTCATGTAATGTTGGGACTTGGGAGGCTGCACAGGCCCCTGTGGGGCAGCTTCCATAATTAAGGTCTGACTCTAAATATGGGCCTGGGTCTCTAGACAGGCACTTAGGGTCAGAATAGCCTCTCATGCAGGCCCAGGGCCCAGGAGCCACATCCAGACCTTCCCAACCCCTGTAGTTACTTCCCGCCAAAGCTGGAACGTGGCTCCTGGCAATAAGAGCCCATAGGAATGCACTCAAGGCCCCACTCTGAGAAACACCATGCAGTCCAGAGTCGTAAAGAGAGAAGTGTAGTCAGCAAAGTGAAGCTCAGACGCCCTTTGTTCTGGTAGTTCTCAGCTCTTCAGAGGATGCTTGAACAGAAAAAAGTTAAAACCACTTGCTGAGGCACAGTGATGTACTGTGTAGCGTTATTTGTAGCTTTAAAAAATTGTCAACAACCCAGGTGACCCAAATTGAAAAGTCTTAAATAAAATGAATGACTAAGTAAATTACAATTGATGAGTTATTTTTTACTATATTAGATTATTTCTAATTTTTTAAAACTCTCTCTGCTAAAGTAGAGAAAGATGAATACTGACATAAGAAAATGTGAAAATATTTTAAAATGGCCAAATGTGCAAGTGAAAAACCAGACATCTTATTTAACCATGAAAAATTAGAGCATTTTATTAGAACTGAGAACAAAATGAAGATGACCACACTATTACTACTACTTATCTTTGTTCTTGGCATTCTATAATACAAAGAATAATTAGGAAATAAGTGACGTAAAAATTAGGAGGCCAGACTGCAGTTTTGTTCCTGATGTATGTTTCTGTTCAAGGAGTTAACTGGAAGTTATGCAAGATAGGAAAGAGTATGTACCAAAATCAGTAAGATGTGTATAAGAGACAGATCTCATCCTCTGTCGCCCCCTTCTCCTCCTGCCCTCAATCTTTGCCAGCATCACAGTCTTCAAATGAGTCAGTTATTCGCATCAGGTAGCCAAAGTATTGGAGTTTCAGCTTCAACATCAGTCCTTCCAATGAATATTCAGGACTGATTTCCATTAGGATGGACTGGTTGGATTTCCTTGTAGTCCAAGGGACTCTTAAGAAGACTCTCTAACATCACAGTTCAAAAGCATCAATTCTTCAGTGCTCAGCTTTCTTTATGGTCCAGTTCTCACATCCATACACGACTACTGGAAAAACCATAGCNGCACTTAGGGTCAGAATAGCCTCTCATGCAGGCCCAGGGCCCAGGAGCCACATCCAGACCTTCCCAACCCCTGTAGTTACTTCCCGCCAAAGCTGGAACGTGGCTCCTGGCAATAAGAGCCCATAGGAATGCACTCAAGGCCCCACTCTGAGAAACACCATGCAGTCCAGAGTCGTAAAGAGAGAAGTGTAGTCAGCAAAGTGAAGCTCAGACGCCCTTTGTTCTGGTAGTTCTCAGCTCTTCAGAGGATGCTTGAACAGAAAAAAGTTAAAACCACTTGCTGAGGCACAGTGATGTACTGTGTAGCGTTATTTGTAGCTTTAAAAAATTGTCAACAACCCAGGTGACCCAAATTGAAAAGTCTTAAATAAAATGAATGACTAAGTAAATTACAATTGATGAGTTATTTTTTACTATATTAGATTATTTCTAATTTTTTAAAACTCTCTCTGCTAAAGTAGAGAAAGATGAATACTGACATAAGAAAATGTGAAAATATTTTAAAATGGCCAAATGTGCAAGTGAAAAACCAGACATCTTATTTAACCATGAAAAATTAGAGCATTTTATTAGAACTGAGAACAAAATGAAGATGACCACACTATTACTACTACTTATCTTTGTTCTTGGCATTCTATAATACAAAGAATAATTAGGAAATAAGTGACGTAAAAATTAGGAGGCCAGACTGCAGTTTTGTTCCTGATGTATGTTTCTGTTCAAGGAGTTAACTGGAAGTTATGCAAGATAGGAAAGAGTATGTACCAAAATCAGTATTCAGATGATAGCCTATTAGAAATTATAGCAGAAAAAAATATTTTACACAGAAGAAGGTAAAGAAAAGAACATACCTAGAAACAAAAAGTTTTGTAAAGTTTAAGATCTCTCTCTGTGAAGAAAACTTTGAAATGCTATTGACAGATGCAAGAGGACTTGAGTAAATGAATGCTGTGATCTGTTCTTGGACACATATAAATGTTTTTTAATGAATAAACATGTACATTTATGCTGATACGAAATGAAAATACCAATAGAATGTTTCAAACTAATCAAGCAGATCATAATGTGGGAAAGAGTCAGAACTAACCATAAAAATTCTGGAAGAAATGACTAATAAAGGGGGATTAGTGTAAAAATTTATAATGAAATATATATATAGATCTCATTTTAAATATTTTTATTAAAACAGTCCCATGGTGATTTTGGAATAAATTGTACACTTAGATTACTAAAACATTTTTACCACACTCTCCACTCTAAGATATTTCTGGATTTATAATAATCTGTTTCTTTCACTTATCACCTGGTTTTTTTTAGAGTAATTTACTTACTTTTATTGAAGTACAGTTGACTTACATTGTTTCAGATGAACAACAAAGTCGATTTTATACTTGTGTTATATGTAAACACAAATTATCTTTTAGATTCTTTTCCATTATTGGTTTCTACAAGATAATGAATGCAGTTCCCTGTGCTATGTAGTACATACTTGTTTATTTTATATATAGTAGTGTATATATGTTAATCTCACATTCCAAATTTATTCCTCCCTCCTGTCTTTCCCCTTTGGTAACCATAAGTTTGTTTTCTCTGTGCATCTGTTTCTGTTTTGTAAATAAGTTCCTTTTTTTTTTAACCACATGTAAGTGATATCATATATTTGTCTTTGACTTACTTTCCTTAGGATAATCATCTCCAGGTCCATCATGTTGCTGCAGATGACATTATTTTATTCTTTTCTGGCTGAGTAATATTCTATTGTATATATATGCCGCATCTTCTTTAGCTGTTCATCTCTAGATGAACATTTAGGTTGTTGCCATGTCTTGACTATGCTGCAAGTAGTGTTGCTGTGAACACTGGGGTGCGTGCATCTTTTTGAATTATAGTTTTCCTCTCTTCTGGGTGTGTGCCCAAAAGTAGGGCTGCTGCCTCCCGTGGCAACTCTGTCACTAGTTTTTGAGGAATCTCCATACTGTTATCCATAGTGGCTGTGCCAATTTACATTCCTACCAACAGTGTACAGAGTTCTCTTTTTTCCTACACCATCTCCAATATTTATTATTATTATTATTATTTTTTACTGTGTATTTGACTGTGCTGGGTATTTGTTTTTGTGCAGACTTTCTCTAGTTGCAGTGAGCTGGGCTGCTCTCCAATTGCAGTGCATGACCTTCTCACTGTGGTGGCTTCTCTTGTTGCAGAGCGCGGGCTGTTGGGTGCACAGGCTTCAGTAGTTGTGGCACAGGCTCAGGGGTTGTGGCATGCACAAGCTTAGTTGCTCTGCAGCGTGTGGGGTCTTCCTGGACTGGGAATCGAACCCATGCCTCCTGCATTGCCAGTCAGATTCTTCACCATTGAGCCACCAGGGAAGCCCTATTTGTAGGCTTTTTAATGATGGCCGTTCTGACCATGTAAGATGGTACCTTACAGTAATTTTGATTTGCAGTTATCTAATAATTAGCATTATTGAGCATCTTTTCATGTGCCTGTTGGCCATCTGTATGTCTTTTTGGAGAGATGTCTGTTTAGGTCTTCTGGCCATTTTTAAATTTTTTTTATTTTTTTCTGCCCATTTTTGATTGGGCTGTTTGTTTTTTTGATAATGAGCTGTATAAACTGTATGTTTTGTCAATTAAACCATCATTGCTTGTATCATTTGCAAATGTATTTTTCCCAGTCTGTAGATTGTCTTTTTATTTTGTTTATGGTTTCCTTTGCTATGCAAAAGCTTTTAAGCTTAATCAGATCCCATTTGTTTATTTTTGCTTTTGTTTCTATTACTCTAGAAGACAGACTTATGAAAATAATGCTGTGATTTTTGTCAAATTGTGTTCTGCCTGTTTTCCTCTAGGAATTTTATAGTATCTAGTCTTAGATTTAGCTCTTTAATCCTTTTTGAGTTTATTTTTGTATCTGATGTTGGAAAATGTTCTGATTTCATTTTTTTACATGTGATTGTCTAGCCACAGTATATTTTAAACCTATTATAGAAGTATAGCAGTTAAGGCAGTGTGATACTTACACATAAATGGGTAGAATTAGAATAATTACAGACCCAGATATGTCCACAGTTAGTGTGTAATCAAAGTAACATTTAAAATCAGCGGAGAAAAGATGTTCTGAGCTAGTGAATTTGTGAATTTATTTTTTGTAGCCAGGTCTTTGATGTAATGTTTATACTCCATAATCTACCTTTAAAAAACAAAAAAAGTCAAAAACAAAAAGGAACGTGTGGTGCTGTTAATTTAAAATACAGAACCAAAGCCACTGAGCAGCAGCTGATGCAGTTACTGGCTTACCTGTGAAAAACTTTCCCCTCTTCTTTCCTTAGTCTCCTTGTGGCTTAGGATGAAAAGAGTCCATAATTTAAAGCCGGGGGAGGGAGCATGACCTCATCCCTCTCCTTTCTAAATGAGCCACTTTTGGCGTCAGCAGTTGACTGGGGAGAGTAAACAGAAACTCCCAGTCAAAGCCCTGGAACCCCCGTGCCCGGAGTTCTTTCCTTTTTTGCTGCAGCCAGTGTAAAAGACTAGCCTTTGTAAAAGACCAGTAGTGAAAATTAGTGTATTAATGATTGCATGGAGGCCGGCACTGCTGTAAATGAGACACATCACTTCTGTAAGCCAAAATGAAACAGAAGAAAAAGTATCCTTTTTATTCTAAATCAACAACTGAACAAGTGTAAAGTACTACATTGTTTGTTAATCAGCNTTAATGATTGCATGGAGGCCGGCACTGCTGTAAATGAGACACATCACTTCTGTAAGCCAAAATGAAACAGAAGAAAAAGTATCCTTTTTATTCTAAATCAACAACTGAACAAGTGTAAAGTACTACATTGTTTGTTAATCAGCTATACTCCGATACAAAATAAAAAGTTAAAAAAAAAAAAGGCACTCTACTTATACCTGGGGATACTGTTTAAAAAAATAATCTCCAACTAGGGACACCCTTTCAAAGTAAAGCTTTAATCCCAGAGCTATTTTTAAAAACTCTCCATTAAAATTTTACTGTCTAGTCCTTGTTTGTAGAATGTCAACTGATACAGGAGGAATGGGGGGGGTTGGTTTACAAACACTCGTTCACAGTCAGCACAGTAGTACTTGGGTCTGCCAGCAGCTATCCTTGGGCACCGCAACAGCTGGATGAAAGACAATGGGGAAACAGGTTAGGCACAGGATTTTTAAATGGCACGCCACAGCCTACACATTTAAAAAGGAAAAGGAGGGAGAGGTGCCATTTGCTGTGATACACTGAAAAGGCCTCAGCATCTCCTGCGTGACACTCCCCCCAGAATGTGGGAGTTTTTCTGTTGTTGCTCAGTCACTCAGACATGAGTGTCATGTCACTCACACTAAGTCATGTCCAACTCTTTGCGACCCCATGGACTTAAGCATCCCAGGCTCCTCTGTCCTTCACTGTCTCTCAGAGTTTGCGCAAATTATTGTCCATTTGAGTTGGTGATGCTATCTAACTATCTTCTCCTGTGCTGCCCCCCTTTCCTTTTGCCCTCAATCTTTCCTGGCTTCCGGGTGTTTTCCAGCGAGTCGACTCTTCACATTAGGTGACCAAAGTATTGGCGCTCCAGCTTCAGCATCAGTCCTTCCAGTGATTATTCAGTGCTGCTGAGAAGCAGTCCACATCCAAACTCACCCAATTCCTCCCAGTATCGTCACTTAGATTTTTTTAAGCTCCTTAACTTTAGGATCTGATCAAGAACCAGGACAATCATTGTTTCCTCACAGTAAGATTTTGAGCATAACCTATGGGAGTCTTACTGTTGTGGAAATAATGATTTTCTTGGTCTTTGATTAGATCCTGAAGTTAAGTAGCATTAAAAAGCCCTGGTAGTTCAGACTGTAAAGAATCTGCCTGCAATGTGGGAGACCTAGGTTCGATCCCTGAATTGGGAAGATCCACAGGAGGAGGGCATGGCACCCACTCCTGTATTCTTGCCTAGAAAATCCCCATGGACAGAGGAACCTGGTGGGCTACAGTTCGTGGGGTCGAAAGGAGTTGGACACGACTGAGCGACTAAACACACACACAAAAAATCTCAGTAATGTTATTGGGGGAATTGGGTGAGTTTGAATCTGGACTGCTCTTCGGTAACACTGAATTCCTGTAGGCTCCCTGAGGGTTACTGGTGGTGAGTAGCTTGGGAGACTGCTGTTCTTAGGAGACACATACTGCACTCTCTTTAAGGGTGAGATGTCCCCGGGCTGCAGCTCACTCTCATGTGGTTCAGAATGTGTGTGTATGTGTCTGTGTCTGTGTGTGTCTGTGTGTCTGTGCGTGTATGTGTGGTATAGGGATGTTCATATGTCTAAAAATACATGTAAAGTATAGTGGGAAAATGTTAGCAATTGGTAAATCTGAGTGTAAAGTATAAGACTTCGTTACAGTGTTACCAGTTTGGTTTTTTTTTTAACATTGAGTTGGGAAATTTTCCAAATTATAAAAATATTATTAAGTGAACTCACATAATGGGAGCTAATATTTTCTCACTGTGTGGTAAAGGGTAGATTTCCTTAATCTATGAAAACAGAAGAATATTAACAATCCAGTAGAAAAAGAGGTAATAGGAAGAATAGGTACTCCACAGTCAAGACATGAAAAAATATTTAAATTCTCTCACAGTAAGAAGCAGGTAAGTAAAAATGAAAATAGCATTTTAAATTTTGCCTGGCAGAGCTAAAATAAGGTTTATAACATGCTGTGTGAGGAAACAGGCATGAGACAGTAGGCACTGACATATTAATGATGGGAGTGTGAATTGGTATAACCTTTTTGGAGGACAGTAGGGGTTAAAATTTAAAATCCGCCACTTCTCCTTAGATATGAACATATCTAAATCATTCACCTATGTAGGTGTACCATGAAGTCTGTATGAGGATGTTTGTTAGAGAGTACTTTATAGTAATAGCAGAAGATGGGTAGCAATTTAAATGGCCATCCCAGGGGACTGGTCAGATGAAGGCCAGAGAAAAGATCCAGGCAGTGCAGCGGCCGCCCTGTGCGCCTGTACACAGAGCGAGGCAGCTTCTGAAAGGACTCTATGGATAAGGCCGGTCGCTAATAGGCAGTTTTCCAGTTTTCTTTGAATAAAGGAAGATAGGAAACAATTTGTAAGTGTAACAGAAAAAATTGATTTTTAAAAGGGAGGATCTGGGTGCTGGTTACATGGTTACATTGGTTACATTAAATGGTTACATTAAAGAAGTTAGTGAGTTTTTCGTGAAAACTTTATACCTTTTAAATGATAGCAGGAAAGTATAGATTATGTGATTCTGGCTAAATATGTGTAGTCAGATAAAGATCATGTACATATATCTGACATGTGTTTAAGAAAGAATAGGAGGAAATTCAAAGTTAGATACTAACATTTTTTTTTTAGCTGATGAGACTGAGTTTTGTTTTCTTCTGTATTTCTCTGTACTTTTCCAAGTTTTCTGTAGTGTGATTACAATATTTTTCTGATGGACAAAAATGAAACTATGATTCTTTTTTAATGCTTAGTAAAAACTTTTTTACCGGTAGGAATTGCTCTCTGCTCCCTTTCTCACCCTTCTCCCCTTACAAAAAGTAGAAAATTTCAAACAGAATTGTTCCATTATCAGTATACAAGTAACATGAGGCTCTTAAGAATCTAACGATGGCCCAGGTTACATCGTTCCAGTAGGAACAGGTGTCCTCAGGCTGGAGGAACATTCCAGAGGCGAATGAAAGATGGGCTCACCCCATGGCCTTGGTGCCTTTCTTTTCTGCCATCTCAGCTTCTAGTCTCATTTTAAGCTGCCATTTTCTGTCATAAACTGTCCTAGGTCATATTAGCCAGGCAACATGTCATGACCATCTTTCTGCTCCTCTTACATTTTGTATTTTTCAGAATAACTGCACAAAGACTTGCCCACTTGAACAAGTGCTTGATGAACTTTAAGTTGGGGAATTTCAGCTATCAGAAAAACCCTCTGAAATTGGGAGAGCTTCAAGGAAATCACTTCACGGTTGTCCTCAGGTAGAGCTGCAACGGGGAGTGCAGACGCGGGAGGATCGTCTTGGGTCATCTCGAGTCTCTTCGGAATGGTTGTCAGTTCCAGTGAGCTGGCACCAGTGGTCTTGGTGGCCCAGGAAGGCGAGGTGGGGTCCGATGGAGCTGGGAGAGCAAACCCAGCTGTAGTGTTTGTGCCAATACAGCCCCCCTCTACTCACTCGGTGCCACCTTTGGAATGAGGCCATCTCATTGAAATGCAAAAGACAGCTCACGCTTCCACCTACCTAGAATAGGCAGATTCATAGACAAAAAAAAGTAGAATAAAGGTTACCTGGGGTGTAAGGTGGGGAGATGAGTTACTGTTCAGTAACTGGAGTTTCAATTTGAGAAGATGAAGCAGTTCAGGAAGTATATAGTGGTAGAGGTTGCGCAACACTGTGAATGTACTTAATACTACCATATTGCATACTTAGAAATGGCTAAAATGGTAAATTTTGTATTGTCTACACTTCGCAATTTTTAAAAAGACAAAGTCCTTGGGAGGTAGAGAGAAAGCTCCATGGAACAAGGGAAAAGCACAGGAGCCAAGCCATGTCACTTATGATTTGCATCCCTGAGTGTGTTTGCCTGTAAATTTTTTTCTCTGGGTCATTTGGGCCCCCCGCAGAAATATAACAGGAACTGACAACCAGGTGGAACAAGCCATGAACTCTCTCAAGGAGATTGGGTTTATCAACTACTACGGAATGCAAAGGTTCGGAACAACAGCTGTCCCCACATATCAAGTTGGAAGGTTTGTATTTAATTTCTTAACTTTTGTCTGAAAGAACTTGCTCATTAAAAAATAAAAAGAAGCAGGATTTTTTTTTTTGTCCGTGGTGTTTTTAGTTATTTCTAGATTTCCTGGAAAACTGGACCAAAAGAATCTTTTTAGATGACCAGCTGATTTCACAGCCTCCATAAGTTTTGTTCTGTTTTTTGATAGTTCATGTACAAGGTGAAAAAGTAAGTCAGGGTTCAGAGAGCTTTAACCTGATGAGTCAGTTTTTCTCTCCCACCTAATAGCCCATCCAGGGATTCTGTTTACTTTTACACAGATAAATCTTGGCTCAGTAAGTGACCCAGCAGTAGCGGTTGGGTAACTCAGCCCCAGAGTAGCCTGAAGGAGTCGTGTAACTTATGGTCTCTGTTATCAAGTACTTCCTTCCTAATTTCTTAAACTGGTACCTGCCCTTCCCTCACCCTTTAAAGAAAGTGGTGTAGAATGCAGTTAGCACATAAAGTTCGTTTTAAGAACTCTCTGATCAGCTTTGTGATAATAGGAAATCCCTCTAGGTGAGCTGGGGTGGGAATCCCATCAGTAAAGACTCAGGTTTATAAGCTTACTTACACTATCCTGCTCTCCGGTGCATATTGTGTTATCTAAATGATTATTCACATGGCAGTTAGGATGGGGAAGCTTGAGTTGGAAATTATCTGAGAGATTATTTAGTTCATGTTCTTCCTGGAACTTCAAATTCTTTGCTTTAGCAAAGGTGAAATTTGGGAGACAGCTCGAGCTCACTGGTTTGTCAGCTGCAGTCCTGAGAGGAGAGGGGTCTTCTCAACTTCAGTCCATGATTTCAGCAGCTGACTCTATGAAGTTGCATTTGTTCACGCATCCTTAAGAGAAAATGAAAATATCATGTAGTATTTCCTCTACCTCTCTGAGGCTGTGCTGTGAGTGTAAAAAGCTCAGGTAAAAGGGGGAAATTCTTCGGCAGTCCAGTGGTTAGAACTCCATGCTTCACTGCCAAGGGCCCCAGGTTCAATCCCTGGTTAGGGAACTAAGATCCCACACGCCACATGGAGTGGCAAAAAAAATAAAAATAAAACAAAAACCACTCATATAATTCAATAACAACAAAAAAAACCCTAATTTTAAAATAGGCAAAGAACTCGACTATTCCCCAAAGAAGATATACAGGCAACTAATAAACCCATGAAAAGATATTTAGTACTACTAATTATTAGGGAAATGTACATCAAAACCACAGTAGAATATACTTTTTACCCATTAGGATGACTGTTATTTAAAAAAAGAACAAAAAGGGAAAGAAAATGAGTGTTGGGTGTGGAGAAATTGCAGCCTTGCACACTGCAGGTGAGTATATAGAATGGAACTGCCATTGTAGAAGTGATGTGGACAGTTCCCAAAAACTAAAACAGAGCTTCTACTATATGGTTCTGCAGTTCCATTTCTGGATGTATACCCAAAAGAAATAAAAACACTCAACAGATATTTATAGACCTATGTTGGGAAGAGCATTGTTCACAATAGCCAAATGGTAGAAGCAGCCAAATAGGTGTCCATTAACAGATGAACTGATAAACAGAATGTTCATAGATGCAGTGGGATGCAGCATTAAAAAGTAAGGCAGTTTGACACATGCTACAGCATGAATAAACCTGAAGACTTACGCTAAGTGAAATAAGCCAGTCACAAAAGGACAAACACTGTGTAATTCCTCTTATCTTCGATTCCTAGAGTAGTCAGTCATAGACAAAGCAGAATGGTGGTTGCCAGGAGCTGTGGGGAGGGGAAAGGAGTCCCTGTCTCCTGAATCCTGAATTGGTCAAGAAAGACTGAAGACCCCTGAAGAGCCCTGGAGGCAGATGGTCCTGATGGTTATACGACAGTGTGGCTGGACTTCATGCTGCAGAACTGTCCACTTAAAAATAGCTGAAATGATAAATTTTATGCTATATAAACTTTACACGGTTTATAAAAGAAAATGAAAAAAGGAAAGATACTAGTAATGTAAGAAGAAGTCCCGTAGTTAAGCAACTTTATACCAAGTGTCGGCACACTTTTTGTGTAGAGGGTCAGGGCATAAATAGTTAGACTTGTGGGCCGCAGAGTGTCCGGCAGCTCCTCAGCACTGTTGTTACAGGGTGAAAGCAACCAGATAGCACGTATGTTAATGAGCACGGCTGGTTTTCAGTAGAACTCTTTACAAAATCAAGTGGCCAGCCAAAAAACGAAGGTTTTTTGCACACAGAAGCCTTTCTTTCTTTCATGGTATTTGGTGCACCACCACCTAGTCCTGAATTAGCACTGTGCTCTTTTTGGAAATATTACTGAAGGCCTAGGCCAGCTGAATAATGTTTACTCAGGAGGGTGTTTAAAGACTGTTGGAGCATGGCTTGTTCCAGGACTTCAAGAATTGCCAGCAGTGGGATATCTTTTAGAATAGTTCATTGCACTAGTAGGTTAAAAATCTACTAACTAGTTAGTAGATTAGTTAACTACTAGTTAACTAGTAAGTTAAATATGTGATCTCATTAATATATGCAGTAGCATTTTACATAAAACACAAATATCTCATATAGATTAACTTAAATGTGAAAAATAAAAACCCTAGTTAAGTAGAAAAACAGAAAAACTAATAGGAAAGATTTTTGTTTTCTGGTGATAGGGAAGGGCTTTCTGACTCCAAGCCCAGAAATCTTAATGAGGAAAAAATGTTCAGATATGATACACGAAATATATCCTTTGTGTGGCAAAAGATAGTATAATAAAAGTAAAAGGAAAAATAGCATACACATAAAGATCAAGCAGGTCTTGAAAGCTGTACTCTGAAGTGTTAACAGTGTTTGTTTTTTAGAGGTTAGATACCAGGTAACCTCCTTTCTTCCGTACTGTTTAATTTTATAGAAACATGTATAACTTATAATCAGCAAAAGTAAAGATACTCCCATTTTGGTGAGAATTATAATGCATAAAGATAAATTGTATTTATTCTCTTTACCTAGGAAAAAATTTTTTAATATAGGGGAGAAATTTTTTTAAAGTTTCAAATAAATATTGATATGTAAAGACTGATTTATACAGATAATGCCCTGTATAACAGCTTAAAGCACGACTAGGTAGTATTTATACTGTATAGCATTTAAAAAATGAGATGATACTAAATGATATAAATGTTATATTCTTAATTTTCTTCTCTCTTTTTAGTTCTTTTGACATTTACCTGTGTCATTATATCAAAATTAGTTTTTCTGCTTTTAAGTTCAATAAAATATATAAAGTTAACATGATTTGTTGACTCTACAAATTTGGGCAGATAAAACTCATCTTAATGCAAAATTAAGTAAAATAAATGTTGTTTAATTTTAGAGCTATACTTCAAAATTCCTGGACTGAAGTCATGGATTTAATATTGAAACCCCGTTCTGGAGGTGAGAATAAAAATAATCTTAAGGAAAAAAAAAAAAAAAATATATGAGTAAATATTCATGAAATTGCTTTGAATAAAAGTATAGGTGCAAATTAGCATCATTATTTCAAATTTTTTGCATCTTTATTTTTATATAAGTCTTATGTATATATTAGAGACTTAAAATTTATCTCTTATTTTCAGCTCTTTAGCTCAAGCTCATCTAATTTTTTAACTCATAAATGATTACATTTATTTCTTTGTGCGCTACAAAATCTCTGAACATACAGGACTCCTAACAGATTTCACTGGTGGTTAATTTGTTGTAAAAACAGAGTGTAATATAGTATAAAAACTTGGAGAAAACACACTGAGAATTTTTGTTTGAAGAGTTCATTAGAAATTCTAATGTCATACTGTATTGAAAAAGGATTTAAGTATCACTTTATAAATCACCAAAATATTTATGTCCACTGTGGATGATTATTTATTTGCATGTTGAAAAGAGATAAGGTTGTCTAATGTTATGGAAAGTAACCCATTACATTCGACAATGCAGTAGAAAAAGAGGGAAGGAAGCAAGGGCTGCCTAGGTTTTGTCTGAGGTTGAGTCAGCATGCCAGTGCTCATGGTTGACTTTAAGTCCTGAGATGGTAGCTTGAAAGCCATCTAGTTCTGTAAGCTCTCTGCCTTTCCTGTCTTTTCATTTCTGATTATTGCTCTCAGGTGAGCAGAAGCTCTTCCGAGTACCTCTGTCACGAATAGCAGTTCCTAATTTTGTCTTCTCTGTGAAATGTTTTAAGTTATGAAAGTCTGTCTTTTGGATAAACTGTTTAATCACAGCTTTTTTCTCCCCCGCTCCAGCTGAAAAGGGGTACTTGGTTAAATGCAGGGAAGAATGGGCGAAGACCAAAGACCCAGCTGCTGCCCTCCGAAAACTACCTGTCAAAAGGTGTGTGGAAGGGCAGCTTCTCCGAGGACTTTCAAAATACGGAATGAAGAATATAGTCTCTGCATTTGGCATAGTGAGTGCAATTTGTGAAGTCAGGCCCTGACTCAAGGTCGCTTAATGCTTTGAAATTTTTATCTTTAAATTTCACTAAATTTCGAAAGAACAGAAGGTAAATAAGGCTCCTTTGGTGATCTCTGAGAGCTGTGCTACCTGAGTGATCCCTGTTTAGACCCTGGATGGTGACCGGGGAGGGCGGCGGGTGCAGACAGTGGAGCGGTGATAATTAACATGAAGGGCTTGAAAAAAGCATCCGTGTGGGAAATAGTAGCTATGAGGAGGTTTGATTTAAATGAAGTATTAATGTCTTGGTATTTGAAAAGTCAGAACCCATCATAGAGGTCGTTTCTTGGTTACTCTCCAGCATCAGAGTGTAACCTGCCTCAGTGAGAGGGTTGCACAGTAAGTGGTCTAATTGACTGCATTTTAGTGTGGTTTCTCTGAGTACCGTCCTGGTGAGTATAGCCTATATTTGTGTTTGGATACCGTAATCCCGATAGACTAAAAGTTTAACTTTTAATTGTTAAGTCTTGCTTGTTGTTCCCCAGATGTACCCCCCAAAAATCAGGATTCCTGTTCCAGGAAATTAGTGGTCAAAAAGTCATATAGGCTTTTGCCTTCTGTACAGTTAGAAAACACTGTTAGCTCTATGATTGATGCGTAAGTTTCTTGAGTTTGAAGTCTGTGTCTTTGGTTTAGTGCAGGGGTCCCCAACCCCTGGGCCACGGACTGACACCCGTCCGTGGCCTGTTAGGAGCCAGGCTGCACAGCAGGAGGTGAGCAGTGAGTGAGTGAGAGATGCTTCATCTGCATTTACAGCCAACCCCCCATCTCTTGCATTGTTGCCTGAGCTCCGCCTCCTGTCAGATCAGTGATGGCTTAGTAAGCATAATGCACTTGGATCATCCCACCCCTCCCCACCCTCTGTGTCCATGGAGAAATTGTCTTTCAAGAAACCAGTCACTGGTGCCAAAAAAATTGGGAACCGCTGATGTAGAGTATGAATTCCAAAGCACTTGTTTTCTTCACATTCACGTCTGCACTGTGTGGGTACAAAATGGGGGCTGCGGCTGATTGTGAACACCTTGCAGCTGGAGGGGTTCCATCTCTGAAGTTGGTTGCCATGTATCAGTCAGTTTCTATAAGCTCTTTGAGAAAATGGGAGATGGAAGTTAGGAGTTTCTTATATGAACTGCATCACTGAACAAATGGGATGTCTTGGCAAGTACAGTACTTTCAGTATTCAGAATTTTTTTTTCTCTTGCTTGGTTTTTTTCCTCCCCTCAGATACCAAGAAACAATCGCTTAATGTACATTCACAGCTATCAGAGCTACGTGTGGAACAACATGGTGAGCAAGAGGATTGACGAGTACGGGCTGAAGCCTGTGCCCGGCGACCTTGTTCTTAAAGGAGGTAAAAGGCGGACATCATCCTTACTCAGCCCACCTTGGGGTCAGTTGTTTGACACTAGTGCTGAAAATCCAGGCTGGCTTCTGGTTAAGATAGAGAGCTTGTGTCTGGTCAGCTTGAGATGAAAGGACAGTATAAGCTCAGACTGGCTGGTTTGGATCTGTTATCTTTAAAGAAAAATGCTTCTGAGTTGAAAATATGCACCTTAGTCTCCATTGTCTTAACTAGGATAAGATTTGGAATAAGTGTTGCCTAAAATCCCTTTCCAGATCCTAACCTGGGTCTGTCAAATACTTCTCTATACCTCTGAATGTGCTTCAACCTCCCTGCTGTTCCAGGTCAGCCTTAAAGAGTTTCTTTTAGTCAGCACAAGACTGGAGCTCCCTGTGCTTGGGGGCTGTGATGTGCTTACTCACTGCCTGACATGTTCATAAAATGTGCAGACAGCCCCATCTGCTATTGACCCTGTACTGTGGGTTAGGCCTTCTAAGTAAGCCCTTTACTTTAAAGCTCACAGGATTACTGTAAAGTATGCTGGTTTTCAGACGAGGTTCAGTCGCTCACCCTAAGGTTCCACAGCTGGTTTAGAAAAAAGAGAAAGTTGGGAATCGAACTAAGTCTGTCCATTTCCAAAGTCAATGTTCTCCTGGTGTAGTCTGCCCTGAAACTGTCTGGGGACAGAGCCTGCTCATCTGTAGGTATGCCCAGTAAATCCACTAGAGCTTTTATTTGTACAGAAATTTTAATTAATCTTTTCCTGATTTAATTTTTCCTTATCCAATATTAATCACATCTGGTGGGTTTTAGTGTCCCCTGTGCCACCACATTTCATCCTCTAAATACTGACTGGGTTGTCTTTTTTTCACATGGTTTAATCTTCTAGCAAAATGCACTCATCTGTGATAGCTTTCAAGATTGTGTTTTGTAGTAGTATTTGAGGAAAAAGCTATAAGGATTCCTAAAGATGAGGTTGCAGCTGAGAAATAGTTTACTTTAAGTTTTCTGCTTTTTCTAAATCCGTATCTATTTCTTAAATAAATAAATAGAAAAGACAGAAAGGCATATATTCCAAATTAATTTCTTTCAGCTTCATGGGCCACTGAACCTGTATCGGCTTGCATTTCTGATTGCTTACATGTATGTAATTTTAGCAGATTGGGCTCATGAAAATGCTGCCCATATTCTTAATTTATTCTTTGGTGTATTTTCAGCCACAGCCACCTTTATTGAGGAAGATGATGTTAATAATTACTCCATCCATGATGTGGTAATGCCTTTGCCTGGTTTTGATGTTATCTACCCCAAGCATAAAAGTAAGTTCCCAGTGTGGGGAAAATAGTTAAAGTCTAACATAATTAAGCCACTGGCACCCAAGAGTACAGACAGAGGAAAAGAAAATCAGTATTAATTTCCATCAGACTTGAAAAACATGTTTAGATTTTAAATATATGTAAGCCATGTTTACTTGTAAAAGTCTCCCTAATATGGATGCATTCGGATGGATGATTTAAAGCAAGAAATCAGATGGTGGAGATTGTGGTGGTAGTGATAGTGTTGGTATTATTATTGTTGTTGCTGTTATTGTTGGCACTGTTATTTAAATTTCTGAAATTTGCTAATTCTTATTAAGGGTGGAAGAATTTGGAAAGCATCATTGAGAAAGTGACTGAATGATTCTGCTTTGTGGTGGTTTAGTTGCTAAGTTGTATCTGACTCTTTGCAACCCCATGGACTGTAGCCCGCCAGGCTCCTCCATCCATGGGATTCTCCAGGCAAGAAGACTGGAGTGGGTTGCCATTTCCTCCTCCCAGGGATCCTCCCAACCCAGGAATCAAACCTGGTTCTCCTGCATTGCAGGCAGATTCTTTACGGACTGAGTTGCTAGGAAAACCCCAATTCTACTTTAACATTGCTTTTTTAAAAGCTTTTTTTTTTAAATTCAACTATATAAGTAATACCTGTTCGTTGGGCTCAGAAATTTATAAACTGGAAACTTAGAAATTTCCAGAAGCTTAGAAAGTTTATAAACTGGAAATTCCCTACCCTTATTTCCCATGTTCCAGAGACTTCTGAAAATTACTTTTGTACCTTCATGGATGCCTTTGTTGGGGGCCGGGTCAGGGAGGATGGTTGTTCAAGGATTCAGAACTTGAAAAAAAGGAAGCAGCCCTGAGTGTGGGACCAATTTGGTGGAACTGACACTGAAAGTTTACTCCTCACCAGGGCTGGTCTGTAGGAGGTGTTTTCCTGTTAAAAATCTTTTCTCTTGAGAGGGCAGAATTAGTTTACTTATNTCATTCCATAGTTGATCAGGCACTCTATCTATCAGATCTAGTCCCTTAAATCTATTTCTCACTTCCACTTTATAATCTTAAGGGATTTGATGTAGGTCCTGAATGATAGGATACTACATATTAGCCACATATAAAAGAATTTCCATCCTAGGGAAACGTCTCTCGTCTTTCACATAGATTGCCATCATCTGTCACTTGGCTGTGTAGTATTTGTATATAAAATCTAGCCTTATTGTGTTATTGAATAGTCTCACCTAGAATTATCTATACTAGGCCTATGTGTTTTTCTTAAGCAAATGGTGATGAGCAACCTAGTACCTGTTATAGAAATTCACATTCACACTTTTCTTTATATGTTTTGAAGGGAAGTGGTTGCATATGATGATCCTAAAATTCCACTGTTCAACACAGATGTGGACAACCTGGAAGGTAAACCACCGCCAGTGTTTGCTTCTGGTAAGTTTACTTAGCCATCAGTTCTGTGTCAACTTGGAGATATTTTCTCATACAGAAACATATTTTTAAAAAGCTTACTATCATCGACCACCTCCCAACCCACTCTCTGATTTCTATTTTGTGTTTTATCATCTTAGTATTAAGATTATAGCTGGAGGTCAGTGATTAAAGCAGTGTTTTGCACTGAAAATGAATGAACATTGTAGAAGGTTATAATGTCACGTGATTGAATGTCCTCCCCCCCACCATAGAGAGTTAACAAAGATATGTGAAAATCCAGCAAGAGAGTCTAAGACATTGTCTGCCTTCTCACCAGCAAATTCTTGTTGCCTTTTCTTTGTCCAGTTTCGCTGTGTGGTGAAAACATTGTACATGGGTTTCCTCTTCTGTCACCCACCCTTTTTAGGAAGGGTCCAGGTAGAGTTACTGAAGAGAGTCAGCTGGATCCTTTACTCACAGACCCCTTTCTTCCATGCTCCTCTGGGAAGCAGGCTGGGGAAAGGACCTCAGTCCCTTTTGTATGGAGATTCCGTGACTCATGCCAGCCTGTCTGCAGCTGCCTTACTTTTCTCTGTTGTCTCCTTCTTTGCCTGGCAGAAGGCAAATACAGAGCTCTGAAGATGGATTTTTCACTCCCTCCTTCTACCTACGCGACCATGGCCATTCGCGAAGTGCTCAAAATGGATACCAGCATCAAGAACCAGACCCAGCTGAACACCACCTGGCTCCGCTGAGGCCTGGGTCCCGCATTAGAAAATGCAGACTTGTGTTTGCTGGNGATTTTTCACTCCCTCCTTCTACCTACGCGACCATGGCCATTCGCGAAGTGCTCAAAATGGATACCAGCATCAAGAACCAGACCCAGCTGAACACCACCTGGCTCCGCTGAGGCCTGGGTCCCGCATTAGAAAATGCAGACTTGTGTTTGCTGGCTTCCTGTTCATTTTCCTCTGAGTGCAGGCCCCTGTGTGGATTTGGGATCTTTGTAGTAAAAGACTATTTGTATTTTTCCAGGTTTTTATTAGCTTAATTTGCAATATTTGTACATATATAGAAATTGTGAGGATCCTCACTCTAGTTCAGAGAATATAAATTGGTTAGAATCTATTTCAGGTGCTTAAATCATAGCAAAATGTCAGCTTTTATTGGCTTTATAATCATTTTAAAGAAATTTGGTTTAAGGTAGCAGTTTTACATTTGGTACATTTTTGAAGGGCAATAGGAATTTTAAATGCATCTCTGAATGTATACATAACAATGCATTTTAAGAGAAAATGCAATGAAACAAATACTGACTATGGATAATAATTAGTGACACCCCTCCCCTCAAAAAAACCCTATAAATATAAATAACAGTACTTATGCTCATATTAATGGTGGTAAAACATCCACAGGTTTATAAACACAAAAGTGATTGTTATTATCCATGAACCAGGTTCAGCTAAGTGTATATAGACTTTCCGGTTGCAATAGCTTTTGCATTTATTATCATTGCCTTGCAGGAGAGTTGCATCAATAAGGCCTTTTTTTCTTTATGTAAACATGTGCAGCTATTTTCAGTTAAGGTCCACTTTCTACTCCAGGTGCCTTTTATGTTAACTCTTTCTGCTGGACTGATATTTGCCCAAAAATAAACGATAGAGAAGACTTTTGCAAACTTAACAAGGGCTCCTCCTATCAGCAGCTTTCCCTTTGTTACCCATGGAGGGGGTCTTTCCAGTCCTGGCCGTGCATCAAACTGTGCTCTGGTATGAAAGCATAAATATGGCTTTCCAAGGGTGTGTGACATTATTGTATCAGTTTTTATTTTCTATCATTTCTAGAACCAAATATAATAAATCTTTTTTAAAACTCTGTCCTACTAGTAATATTAATAAATGACATAAAAACCTAAAACTGAATGCAAATGAGAACCTTGGCCCTGCCGAAGGCAACGAACCAAGTGAACAAGGGCTCCTCAGAAAAGGTGTGTCATGACCGAGTGTGGGATAATGACAGCATGTGGAATTGTAGGACTGATAGACCCTGTGAAGCAGGAGGCAAGGTGATTCTTACAGTAGCGTGACTCACTTGCCTTCCAGCGTGCTTTCTCGTTGGAAGAGACGGGGATGGAGAAAAGTTGCCCTGCCAGGAGCATCACACCAGGGGAGTGTGGATGTTGTTCATCCTCTGGCTGGCAGTGGAAACAAGGTAGAAAACTGTTTCTTTAGTGCTGGTATTTTAATGATGTCCATCACATTGTAGAGGTTAAAAAGGTTAGAACTCTCCTGGTGAATTAGCCTTTCAGCTGGCTAGTTTCTAAAGAATCTTTTGCCTCACAAGGACCACAGTATTAAATGTATATTGGACTGTTTGTACTTTCCAGTGCTAGCAAGTTATTCATCAGACTGATTAGTGAGGAAGTATTTATTATGGGAACCTAACTCTACATATTGCAAGTACATTCAATACTTCTGCGTTTATAAACTTACATTACCCCCCAGAAAAGAAACGAGGCTAAACTTATGGTTTCTTCAGTTTTGAAATACTTATGGCTCTTTGTCACAAATTAAGTTTCCTGGCTGCGTAGGCCAACTACCAGTTTGTATATGTCTCCTCTTAAACACCAGTGGGAAATAATGGCTCACGGCAGATTCTCAGAGCCATTTTGCGACTTGGGGACAATTAATCCTAGAGACTTGGTTGACTGGGAGAAGTCATTGCCTTAGCATTTTGTTCTTAACACTTGGAGGCAAGTGACAAGATTCCTGAGGCAGATTAATGAAGCCTGGCAGCAACTTGATCCTTAACATATCCAAAGTATCTTTGAAAAAAGAAATCTTTGTTTCCTAAATTTTTACCTGAAAGTAATAATAAAGGATGAGTATTTCTTATTATAATGTGAAAGCAGTCTATTTACTAATAGTAAAGTAAACTCCGTAATCTTAGTCTGACCAACTGTTTTGTTCATAGTTTTATGTAGTAGGTAATAACTAGACAGTTATGATACTAATAAAATTTTTTTTCCTGGTTGATTCTTGAATCAACTGAAAAATTGGTAGCAGCTGCAACAGCCCATCCATACTTAAAACTCTACCAGTTGTTCCAGGCTGTACAGACTAGAACAAACTGGTATGTATTTGCCCTGAGATGCATTTTGTGGCCAGTTTTGCACTAAAAAATAAGGGTACGGGTGTGGGTACATAATACAAAATAGAATATATTTAAATGTTATACTAACTTTTTATCTGTGCTAATGTGTGTACATGTGGTATTTTGAGACATAAAAACAGTCTAGGAGCATTGTACTCTGTGGTTAGCATGGGTGAAAATATAATGGAAGAACCTCAAAGCCATGGATGGCCAGGTTCTGCCCTTCATAAATTGAAGATCGTACTTGCAAAACAAAGGATAATTGAAAGGTTTTTCTTTATTCAGTGAAATCTGCTTTCCCATTTTATGGGGCTGCATTCCTGTAGGATAAAACTTCTGCCTTGAATGGCCAACTCCTTGGGAAATCAAGGAAAAAGTATGGACATTGTCTCCAGGGGAAAGAAAAGGGTAAGCATGTGTACACTCAGTACACGCACACACACATGTGTGCCAACTTTTCATACAATTTTCTGCCCTTCAGTGTAATATTCAGCTAAGACCCCCTACACTAAATAAGTGCTTTCCTGACCTTAATGTGCATAGGACTCACCTGGTCTTGTTACAGTGCACGATATTTCAGCAAGTCCAGGTGGACTCTTGTTTCTAACAAAGTTCCCGAGGTGCTCACGCTACTCGTCTGCACACCACATCTGGGGAAGCAAGGCTGTAGACCTGTAGTGTGCTGGGCAGTACGGCAGCCACTTGCCACATGTGGTTAATTTAAATTTAACTAAAAATAAAACTTAAAATTGAGTTTCCCAGTCACACTAGGCACAGTTCATCAGCCCCATAGCCATATGTGTGGCCAGTAAGACAGCACTGCTCTGGATGACAAATCTGCCACCCAAGATACACGGGAGGTACGACACCCAGTGACGCTAACGATGAAAGGCAGATGCTCAGGTAAATACATTCCACAGGTGCAAGTGGGCTTACCGTGCTGTTAGGTCCAGGGCTTACACTGATGGCTTAACCAGAAAAAAGTCTTAACTGCTGTCATTAAAAACTTTGCTTCCTGGCTGGCACACACTATAGCTTCTTATGAAAGCAGCAGCTACAGAAAGCAAGAAGGGTTGAAGGGTTCATATGATTCTGTTGTCTTGAGAAGTATATGATGACTGTGTTACAGCTTTTTCACCCATACTGAAGACTCCTGCCCAGTGACCAGTATATAAAAGAGGTGGCAACAGAGAGCTGTAATGGGAGAAGTTATTCAGAGCCCTGTTCTCTGATACATACCATCCCCATAAAAGCTCTAAATGTTTTTCGAGAGCAGCTCTATCCAATAGAAATATCATGTGAGCTGCATATGTAATTTAGAATGTTCTAATAATCACATTGATTCTGTTTCAAAATACCATGTACATTTTACACTTAACAACACATCTGTTTGGATTAGCCACATTTCAGTATTCGATAGCCAGTTGTGGCCAACAGCTACCATATTAGACAATAAGGTTTTGAAAGATCACTTCTTTATTGCATGTCGTTGGTATAGTGGTAAATTTGTCTTGAGTACTAAGGTTTAACTTGTAAAACTGGGAATATGTAAGTTTGGAGTAAGACTGGTTAAATGTGATTTTGAAATGCTTAATAGATGATTACATTTTATGTGATTGGGAATAAATATTTTTGCTATGGGAGCATATAACAAGCATGACTGTTAATAGATGCTAAATATTTCAGGATGCTTGAAATTTTCCTTAAGCAGTTCTGATGACACTGTAATTTTCTCTCCTCTGAATAATGCAGAGCTAATCCCTAGTGCGACTTCTTTTAGATTTTAGATTCCAAATATATAGAATGTGAATTGAGCTTTCAGAGTTGAGAGTGAGGATTTTGTGACTGGTTAGCATATAAAGCTTGGGAACTCAGGTTTTTTATACAGACGTGGTAAGGTGATTGAAGCAGGGCTGAAGTTTTTGCCTTGTTTTTGCTAACAGGTTTTGTTGGGATATATTTCATATATTGTACAGTTCACTCATTTAAAGTATATAATTCAGGGGGTTTTAGTATATTCACAGTTGTGCAGCCATCCCCACAATCAATTTTATAATACTTCTATCACCCCAAAAAAGAAACCCCATACCCATCAGCAGTCACTTTCCATGCCCAGCCTTTGGCACCCACTATCCTGGCAAGAACTACTTTCAGTCTCTATAGATTTGTCTGTTCTGGTCATTTGTATAAATGAAATTGTACAATATGTGATCTTTGGTGACTGATTGCTTTCACTTACCTCATGTATTCAAGTTTCATCCATGGTGTAGTAAATATCCGCACTTCATTTTGTTATTGTTGTTCAGTCGCTAAGTCATGTCTGACTTTTTGCTACCCCAGGGACTGTGGCACACCAGGCTTCCCTGTCCTTCACCATCTCCCAGAGTTTGTGCTAACTCATGTCCATTGAGTCAATGATGCCATCCAGCCATCTCGTCCTCTCTCCCCTTCTTCTCCTTTTGCTTTCAATCTTTCCCAACATTAGAGTCTTTTCCAATAAATTGACTCTTCAGATGACTAACGTATTGGAACTTCACTGTCAGTCCCTCCAATGAATATTCAGGGTTGATTTCCTTTAGGATTGACTGGTTTGATCTCCCTACTGTCCAAGGGACTCTCAAGAGTCTTCTCCAGTACCACAATTTGAAAGCATCAGTTTTTTGGCTCTCAGCCTTCTTTATGGTCCAACTCTCACATCTGTACCTGACTACTGGAAAAACCATAGCTTTGACATATGGACCTTTGTCGGCAAAGTGATGTCTCTGCTTTTTAATACATTGTCTAGGTTTGTCATAGCTTTTCTTCCAAGGAGGAAATGTGGCTGCAGTCACCATCTACAGTGATTTTGGAGTCCAAGAAAATAAAATCTGCCACTGTTTTCACTTTTTACCCATCTATTTGCCATAGTGATGGGACTGGATGCCATGATGTTAGTTTTTTAGATGTTGAGAGCTTTAAGCCAGCTTTTTCACTCTCCTTTTTCACCTTTGTCAAGAGGCTCTTTACTTCCTATTTGCTTTCCACCATTAGAGTGGGTATCATCTGTATATTTAAGGTTGTTGATATTTCTGCCAGCAGTCTTGATTCCGGCTTATTATTTATCTAGCCCGGCATTTTGCATGATGTACTCTGCATGTAAATTAAATAAGCATGTTGACAATATACAGCCTTGACGTACTTCTTTCCCATTTTTGAACCGCTCTGTTGTTCCCTGTCTGGTTCTAACTGTTGATTCTTGATCTGCACACAGGTTTCTCAGGAGGCAGGTAAGATGGTCTGGTATTCTCATCTCTAAGAATTTTCCACAGTTTGTTGTGATCCACACAGTCAAAGGCTTTAGTGTAGTCAATGAAGCAGAAGTAGATGGTTTTCTGGAATTCTCTTTCTTTTTCTATGACCCAGTGGATGTTGGAAATTTGATCTCTGGTTCCTCTGCCTTTTCTAAATCCAGCTTGAATATCTGGAAGTTCTTGGTTCACATACTATTAAAGTCTAGCTTGAAGGATTTTGAACATTACTTGCTAGCCTGTGAAATAAGTGCAGTTATGCAGTAGTTTGAACATTCTTTGGCATTGCCCTTCTTTGGGACTGGAATGAAAGCTGACTTTTTCCAGTTCTGTGGCCACTTCTGAGTTTTCCAACATTGCCTGGCACATTGCGTGCAGCACTACAGTATCATCTTCTAGCATTTTAAATAACTCACCTGGAATTCCATCACTCCCACTAACTTTGTTCATAGTAATATTTCTAAGGCCCACTTGACTTCACACTCTAGGATGTCTGGCTCTAAGTGAGTGACCATACCATCATGGTTATCCGGGTCATTAAGACCTTTTTTGTATAGTTCTTCCTGTGTATTCTTTCCACCTCTTAGTATCTTATGCTTCTATTCAGTCCTTGCCATTTCTATCCTTTACTATTCCTTTCCATGTAATGTTCTCTTGGTTCCTCCAGTTTTCTTGAAGAGATCTCTATTCTTTCCCTTTCTATTGTTTGCCTCTATTTCTTTGCATTGTTCACTTAAGACTTTCTTATCTCTCCTTGCTATTCTCTGGAACTCTGCATTGAATTAGGTATATCTTTGCCTTTTACTTTTCTTTTCACAGCTATTTATAAGGCCTCCTCAGACAACATTTTGCCTTGTTGAATTTTTTTTTTTCCTTTGGGATGATTTTGGTCACCTCCTCCCATACATTGTTGCAAACTTCCATCCATAGTTCTTCAGGCAATCTGTCTACCAGATCTAATCCCTTGAACCTATTCGTCACTTCAACTGTATAATCATAAGGGATTTGATTTAGGTCATAACTGAATGGCCTAATGATTTTCCCTACTTTCTTCAATTTAAGCCTGATTTTTGCCATAAGGTACTCATGATCTGAGTCACAGTCAGCTCCAGGTCTTGTTTTTGCTGACTGTATAGCATTTCTCAATCTTCAGCTGCAAAGAATATAATCAATCTGATTTTGGCATTGACCATGCCCTTGTGTAGAGTCTTCTCTTGTGTTGTTGGAAGAGGGTGTTTGCTATGACCAGTGCACTGTACTCCAAGGCCAAATTTGCCTGTTACTCCAGGTATCTTTTCCTAGTTTTGCATTCCAGTCCCCTTTGATGAAAAGGACATCTTTTGGTGTTAGCTCTAGAAGGTCTGTAGGTCTTCACAGAACCTTTCAACTTCAACTTCTTCCACATCAGTAGTTGGGAAATAAATTTGTATTATTGTAATGGTAAATGGTTTGCCTTGAAAACAACTGAGATATTTCTGTTGTTTTTGAGATTGCACCCAATTACTGCATTTTGACTCTTGTTGACTATGAGAACTGCTCCATTTCTTCTAAGGGCTTCTTGCCCACATTAGTAGATATAATGGCCATCTGAATTAAATTTGCCCATTCCCATTTATTTTAGTTCACTGATTCCTAAAATGTCGATATTCACTCTTGCCATTTCCTGCTTGACCATGTCCAGTTTACTTTGATTCATGGACCCAACATTCCAGGTTCCTATGCAGTATTGCTGTTTACAGCATTGGACTTGAGTTTAACCATCAGACACATCCACAACTGAGCATCACTTGTGCTTTGGTTCAGCCTCTTCATACTTTCTGGAACTATTTCTCTGCACTTCCCCAGTAGCATATTGGACACCTACCAACCTGTGAAGCTCATTTTTGGTTGTGATATCTTTCTGTCTTTTCATACTGTTCATGGGGTTCTTAAGGCGAGAATCCTGAAGTGGTTTGGCGTTCCCTTCTCCAGTGGACCATGTTTTGTCAAAACTCTCTACCATGACCCATCCGTTTTGGTTGCCCCTACATGACATTACTCATAGCTTCATTGAGTTATGCAAGCCCCTTCCCCAAGACAAGGCTGTGATCCATCATTCCTTTCTGTTGCCACATAATATTCCATGTGTGAATGTGCCACATTTTGTTTATCCATTCATCAGTTGATGGATTTCTGGGTTGTGTCCATCTTTTAGCTGACATGAATAATGCTATTATAAACAGTTTTGTTCACGTTTCTGTTATGGTGTATGTTATTATTTCTTTCAAATATATAGCTACGAGTTGAATTGCCAGGTCATATAGGAGCTCTGTGTTTAATTTTTTGATAAATTGCCGTACTGTTTTCTAAAACATCATTTTACCTTCTCACCAGGAGTGTAAGATTCCAGTTCTCCACGTCCTCAGCAGCACTTTTACCTGATTATGGTCACCCTAGTGGTTGTGAAGTTATATCTCATTGTGGTTTTGATTTTGCATATCCCTAATGACTAATTGGGCTTCCCAGGTAATGCAGTGGAAAAGAATCCACCTGCCATTGCAGGAGATGCAAGAGACCTGGGTTCAGTCCCTGGGTTGGGAAGATCCCCTGGAGAAGGGAAAGGCTATCCACTCCAGTTCTTGCCTGGAGAATTCCATGGACAGTGGAGCCTGGCAGGCTACAGTCCAAGGGGTTGCAGAGAGTTGAACAAAAATAGTTTTCAACATAGAAGATCTGGTTTTAACCAAGACAAAATGTTTTACTCTCAAAAACCTTGGTCTAGAGGACTCAGTTACTTCATTTGACAAGGAAGCCATCGGGCCAGGCCCTTGTGCTTTAGTTAGGAAGAAGTCATGAAAAGTCCAAAAAGTGAAAACTCAAACTTAGACATTGCTTACTTTAAATATAGCATAACTTATTGATACCTCTAATTCTATAAAGAAAATGTATGCATTATTCATAGCCCAAATGTTTATTGCATTCCTGGTACAGGCATGCCTCATTTTACTGTATTTCACAGATAACTGTGTTTTTTACAAATTGAAGGTTTGTAGCAGCCCTGTGTGGATCAAATCTATTGGCGTCATTTTTGCTATAGCATATACTCATTTCATAGCTCTGTCACATTTCGGTAATTCTTACAATACTTCAATTTTTTTCATTATTATATTTGTTATGGTGATCTGTGACCTTGATGTTCAGTTCAGTTCAGTTCAGTCGCTCAGTCATGTCTGACTCTTTGCGACCCCATGAATCGCAGCATGCCAGGCCTCCCTGTCCATCACCAACTCCTGGAGTTCACCCAGACTCACGTCCATCGAGTCAGTGATGCCATCCAGCCATCTCATCCTCGGTCGTCCCCTTCTCCTCCTGCCCCCAATCCCTCCCAGCATCAAAGTCTTTTCCAATGAGTCAACTCTTCACATGAGGTGGCCAAAATACTGGAGTTTCAGCTTTAGCATCATTCCTTCCAAAGAAATCCCAGGGCTGATCTCCTTCAGAATGGACTAGTTGGATCTCCTTGCAGTCCAAGGGACTCTGAAGAGTCTTCTCCAACACCACAGTTCAAAAGCATCAATTCTTCTGTGCTCAGCCTTCTTCACACTCTTGTAATTTTGGGGGGATGCCATAGACTGCAACCATGTAATATACGTGTGTTTTATATATATATAAAACCATGTTATATATATATATATATATATATATATAAAATATAACATGCTTATATATACATGTTATATGTGTTCTGACTGCTCCACTTGCCAGCTGTTCCCCCGTCTCCCTCCCTCTCCTCAGCCTCTCTATTCCCTGAGACACAACTATTGAAATTAGGCCAGTTAATAACCGTATCATGGCTTCTAAGTGTTCAAGTGAAAGGAAGAGTCATATGTCTCACTTTAAATCAAAAGCTAGAATCATTAAACAGCAAGGAAAATATGTTGAAAGTCGAAAGCTAGGCCTCTTGTGCCAAACAGCTAGCCAAGATGTAAGTGCAAAGAAATTTGAAGGAAATTAAGTGCTACTTCAGTGAACATGTGAATGATAAGAAAGGGAAACAAACCTTATTGCTGATAGATAAAGTTTTAGAGATGTGGATAGAAGATCAAGCCAGCTACAACATTGCCCTAAGCCAAGTCTAATCCAGACCAAGGTGCTAACTCTCTCTTTGAAGACTGTGAGAGGTGAGGTAGCTTCAGAAGAAAACTTTGAACCTAGCAGAGGTTGGTTCATGAAGTTTAAGGAACAATGCCATCTCCACAGCATAGAATTTCAAGGTGAAGCCAACAAATCTTAATGTAGAAGTTCCAGCAATTTTCCAGATCACGCTCAGGTAATTAATGAAGGTGGCCACATTCCACAACAGATTTTCACTATAGACAAAAACAGCCTTTTGTTGGAAGAAGATACCATCTAGAACTGTCAGCTATGAGAGAGGCGAAGTCATTGCCTCGTTTTAAAAGACAGGATGGAAGACTCTTGTTAGGGCCTAATGCAGCTGGTGTGCTTCAGTTGAAGCCAGTTCTTTGACCATTCCAAAAGCTCCGAAGGCTCTTAAAAACTATGCCCAGTCTATTCTGCCTGTTCTGTATAAGCGGAACAACAAAGCCTGGATGGTAGCACATCTGTTTACAGCATGGTTGACTGAATATGTTAAGCACACTGTGGAGACTTAACTGCTCAGGAAAAAAAGATTCCTTTCCATAGTTAGGAAGCCTGGGATGGACATGTACACATGACTGTATTTAAAATGGATAACCAATAAGGACTTAGCTCTATAGCACAGGGAACTCTGTTTAGTTTTATGTGGCAGCCTGGATAGGAGTGGAGTTTGGGGGAGAATGCTACATGTATATGTATGGCTGAGTCCCCTTGTTCACCTGAAGCTATCATGTTGTTGATAATACAATACAATACAAAATACAAAAGTTTTCAGATTCCTTTCAAAATACTACTACTTATTTACAAAACACTTGGTTATCCAAGAGCTCTGATGTAGATGTGCAGCGAATTTAAAAGTTGTTTTCATGTTTGCTAACAGAACATCCATTCTATGTTCAAGGAATAATTTCAATTTTTTAGTCTTATTATTGAAGAAATACATTTTGTAAGGCCCTAACTAATATAGGTTGTGATTCCTCTGATGGATCTGGCCAAAATATATTGAAAGCCTTCTGGAAAGGATTCACCATTCTCGCTGAGAACATTCTTGATTGATGGGGAGAACCAAAATATCAGCATTCACAGGAATTTGGAAGAAATTGATTCCAATACTCAGGGATAATTTTAGGAGGACTCAAGACTTTAATGGAGAAGTAATTGCAAACATGGTAGAAGTAACAGGAGAGCCAAAATTAGAAGTGGAGGTGGAAGATGTGGTTGAATTGCTGCAATCATGATGGAACTTCTAACAGTTGAAGAGTTGCTGCTTATGGATGAAAAAAGAAAGTGATTTCTTGAGATTGGAGTCTATTCCTAGCAAGGAGTAGACTGAGAAGATCGTTGAAGATTATTGAGAGGATAGTTAAAATAATAAAGGATTTAGAATATTATATAAACTCAGACAATTAAACTGGTGGCTCAGACGGTGAAGAATCTGCCTACAGTGTGGGAGGTTTGTGTTTGATTCCTGGGTTGGGAAAATCCCCTGGAAAAGGAAATGGCAACCTGCTCCAGTATTAGTGCCTGGAAAATTCCATGGACAGAGGAGTCACTGGGCTACAGTTTGTGGCATCGCAGAGTCACGCGCATGACTGAACGACCAACACTTCGACTTTTTGAAGTTTTGAGAGGAATGACTCCAATTTTGAAAGAAATTCTTCTGTGGGTAAAATGCCATTAAACACCACTTGCATACTACAGAGAGATTGTTCACAAAAGGAAGAGTCAATCAATGTGGCAGACTTCACTGTTGTCTTATTTTAAGAAATTGCCATAGCCACCCTTGCCTTTAGCAACCACCAGTCTGATCAGCAGCATCAACATCCAGACAGGACCTTCCACTAGCAAAAAGATTATCTAAAGACTCAGATGATGGTTAGCATTCTTTAGCAATAAAGTATTTTTCTAATTAGGGTATTTACTTTTTTTTTTTAAGATATAATGCTATTGCATACTTAATAGTACAACACTTTTATATGCACTGGGAAGCCAAAAAAATTCATGTGACTCATTTATTGCAATATTTGCTTAACTGTGATGATCTGGAATGGAACCCACAGTATCTCTGAGTATGCCTGTTTATGGAAAGCACTGTGTTGGTTTACCTTAAGGAGACCTTGGCTTTCAAGAAGCTCTTGAAATTAGTTTGTCCAGTACTTCCTTCCTATGCATATACCAACTGATGGTAGGAGAAAAACTGCCGTGCATGCTAGTCCAAAAGCATGCTAGAAAGGGAAGCCTGACTGCATAATAACACTGGAAAATGAATCAGAAAATGGACATTAAGCAGATAGTCTAGGAACTGGAGATGAATGTGAAGTTTGTAACAACAGACACATGAATAATATATATCTCTTACAAACTACTATATATGAAATAAGCAGCAAAGATACACTGCATAGCACAAGGAATTATACCAATTATTGTGAAATAACCTGTAATGCAGTGTAATCACAGTGATGTTGAATCACACTATGCTGTACTGAAACTGACAAAATACTGTAAATAAACTACACTTCAATTTTTAAAATTTTAACAAGTAAAAGGATATATTTCTCCTTAGATGAGCAATTTCCTAATTTTTTGCTCAGCAAACACATAATTGTAAAGATATAACTACACAGATCAGCTGCGTTAAAAAAACCAGAGAATTTGTGGTCCAATAAAATATTAATGGCAAGATTAATGTTAATACAAATAACTACAAATGATTTTTTCTTACAGCTTATCTTCTAAAGGCTTTCTAACAAAAACCATCAAAGCTAATGTTGAAGAATTTTTTTTTCAAAGAATGAGCTTTTGATTTCATTGCATTTCTTGATTGTTTTCCTGTTTTTGATTTCATGGATTTGTGCTCTGACTTTTAAATTGTTTTTCTCTCCTTGTTCTAGGCATAAATTGCTCTTTCTCTAGTTTCTTAAGATGGAAGCTTAGGTTATTGATTTTAGATCTTCTCTGAAATGCATATTTAATGTTATCTCCTACTAAGTACTGATTTTGCTGCATCCCACAAATTTTGAAAAGTTGTATTTTCACTTTAAGTTCAGAATATTAAAATTTTTTCTTCTGACTTCTATTTTTGGCTGATATGTTATTTAAAGAATCTTGTTTAATCTCCAAAGATTTGAACATTTTCCTAAACAAAGCAAAAAGCCTATGGACTGGGTGAAATATTTGCAAATGATGCAATCAACAAGAGCTTAATTTCCAAAATATACATACAAGTTAGTAACAAAAAAGCAAAAGTCCCATCAAAAAATGAGCAGTAAACCTAAATGCACATTTCTCAGAAGAAGATATACAGATGGCCAAAAGGCATATGAAAAGATGCTCAATATCATTATTAGAGAAATGTAAATGAAGGCTATAATGAGTTTACCACCTCACAGTGGTCAGAATGGCCATGATTATAAAGTCTACAAATAAGTGCTAGAAAGGCTGTGGAGGAAAAGGAACTCTCCCACACTGCTGGTGGGAATGTAAATTGGTACAGCCTCTATGAAGGATAGTATGGAGGTCCTCAAAAACCTAAAAATAGAGTTGTAATATGATCTAACAGTCCCACTCCTGGGCAGATATCCAGACAAAATTATAATTTGAAAGGATCCATGCACCCCTGTGTTCATGGCAGGACTATTTACAATAGCCAAGACATGGAAACAACCTACATGTCCATCAGCAGGTGAACGGATAGAGAAGCAGTACATGTACAACGGAATACTACCCAACTGTGAAAAAAGAGCAAACTGCCATTTGCAGCAACCTGAATGCAACTGGAGATTTTCGTGCTAAGCGAAGTAAGTCAGAAAGAGAAAGGTGAATATTTTATCATTTTTATGTAGAATCTAAAATATGACACAGATTAGCTTATTTACAAAACGAACAGACTTGTGATTGGGGTGACAGGGGAGGGATAGATTGGGAGTTTGGGACTAGCAGGTGCAAAATACTAATAATATATGTAGAATGGATAAACAAGATTATGTTGTTACAGCACAGAAAACTATATTCAATATCCTGAGTAAACCATAAGGAAGAAGAAATATATATATATATATNCAACTGGAAATTACTACAATATTTTAAATCAAATATGTGCTGTGTTGTGCTTAGTCACTCAATCTTGTCCGACTCTTCATGACCCTATGGACTGTAGCCCTCCAGGCTCCTCTGTCCATGGGGATTCTCCAGGCAAGATTACTGGAGTGGGTTGCTGTGCCCTCCTTCAGGGGATCTTCCCAACTCTAGGATCTAATTCAGGTCTCCTGCATTGCAGGTCGATTCTTTATCATCTGAGCCACCAGGGAAGCCTAAGAATACTGGCTTCTCCACGATATACTATACTTCAATTTAAAAATATTTTGGAGTTTTCCAACTATCTTTCTGTTCTTGATTTCTAGTCTAATTCATTTTGAAGTGAGAATATACTTAGATTTTTCTTTTACTCTTCCAATTCCTTCAGGTGTATCCTATGACCCGTAATGTGGTTACTCTTGGTGAATGCTCCATGTGAGCTTGAGAAGATACAGGAGCTCCTGGAATACAGTCATTCACTATATAGTAACATTTTCAGGCTCACTGATTCTTTGATTGTGTCCACTCTACTGATGAGCTCATCAAAGGCAGTCTTCGCTTCTGTTACAGTGATTTTTTTTTTAATTTCTAGTATTTTTTAAATTCTTTCTTAGTGTTTCTCTTTGCTTACACTACCAACCTGTTCTTGCATATTACCTACTTTTTTCGTTAGAAACTTAATCATAATTATTTTAAATCCCAAAGTTTGTGCCATACCTAAATCTAGTTCTGATGCTTGCCTTACAGCTTAGTATGCCTTGTAAATCATTGTTGAAAGCCAAACATTGTGTATTAGTTAATAAGAACTGAAATCAATTGGTGTTCGTGTGAAGTTTTATATTAATATTTCTAAGAGTTGGATTGTATTTCATATTTGCTGCAGCTGTAGGGGTCATAGACTCATTTCCTCTAGTGTCCTTGATTCTGTCTTCCCTGTTGTCTCTGTGATTGAATAGAATCTGCACCTTGCCCTTCTTTCAGCTGTAATCCACTGTTACAGCCGTGGCATTGTTGACCTGGTAATGTATTGGCTAGAGAGGAAATGTTCTATCATCCTGTGTTTAAATCTCAGACTTTTAATGGGCCCTGTGTCCCTGAACTTTCACAAGTGTTTCTCAGCATTTTTCCCCCTAAGGTGAGAGAAGAAAGCTGTGGGGTGGTGTGTTAATTTGGGTAATTTCCCTTCCACCAAGTCAGATAAGGCTCTGGTGAAGTCTTTTCTCCCTGCTGAATAGGTCTTTGTTAAGGAGAACACTGGGCATATTTCACAATGGTTACTTTTCCCCTGCCCCTGCCAGAAACACAAGTGTTTCTTCTTGGCTCTTCATAATGAGAACCTAGTGGTGTTCCTGGAAGTAAAACCCACTGAAGTACGGAGGCTTCTCTGAGAAAACAGCCCCTCAGAGTTTTTCACTCTAACGTCACTATCCATACCCAGGCTTTAGCAGTTCGTCAGTGCAGCAATTCCTACTGGTTTATAGCTCCTGCAGTTTCTTTTCCAGGTAAACTGATCGTCTGTGATTCACTCTGTTCTCCTCTCTCTCCAGATTCTGAAGTGACTGTTTGTCCTGCTGCCTCAATTTTCTGTTGACTCCAAATGAAGCCATTAAAGTCATCGATTTTTCAGTTTGTCCATCCTTATCTCTTTTAATGATGTGAGAGACAGCTTCCAAACTCAGTGTATCAGAGCTGACTCTACAAGCCCGTCCATGTGTATTTTTTCAAATTAAACATTTATGTAATTAATCCCTCTTACTTGAAATAAATTTTTGTGATGCTAGTGCTTCTCAAACACCCAAACCACTAAAATAACTTGTTAACACTTTTCTGTGATTTGATTTTTTTCTCTGTTTATATATGTGTGTTTATCTGTATCTATATGTGTGTATACCATATGCCTCTATAGGTATGTACTCACATATATATGTACACATTTTTTATGTGATGGTAATGTGTGTATCATATTATGCTGCAACTTCTTTTTCCACTTAATATTCTCTGTACTTCCTTTTTATTTAAAAGCTAAATTTATTTCAAATGAGGTTCATATTCAACTGAGAAAATTGGACTTTTACTCAGGAGCCCTGAAATGTCATTTATATTATTAATATATATATTATATTTAGCATGTATTAATACACTGTATTCATACTATATTAAAATGTGATTCTGATAAATACAGACCAGAACATTTTAATATACTTCTCACTGCTTTTCATACAAGTATTCAATTATTATGTTCCTAATTTCCAAATAAAATAGCAACATATAATAAATAGAAAAAGCTGAACTAAGTTTTTCTATTTTCCATCTTGTAAGAGTCCAACAAATGTTTGAAAATAAATTTCTTTTTGTAGCTTTCCTTTCGGATATATTTCTGGTTTAATATGGCAGACTAAACACACATATATCTTCTTTCTCTCCCAAGGTCTCATTAAATTATGAAATTCTGGGAGAGAGTGAGCAGGTGGGATCACACTGATAGAGAAAAAGAAGAGGGAATTGCACTTAGTTCCACACACTGTATGTAATGAAGGAAATGCTGGCAGCTGGCTAGTTTGAGGTCAATACAAGAGCAGAGCTGGACCAGGAAGGCCTCCTTAGAACCATTCACTACCAAAGCATGCTTAGGCTTGCAGGGAGATGTGGGTCCCTCCCCACTCGTCTTCCATCATGTATTTATTCAACAAAGATTTGTTGAGCACATTGCAAAGCACGAGGCGCTGTTCCAAGTGTTTTTTCCTGAAGAAAGTGGGCAGATGGACTAAGGAGGGCACCCAGTGAAGTGCTTCAAGCCTGGGCGAAGGAGAACAGAGCCTGAGCCTCAGAACTCCACGGGAGGCAGCTGTGGGTGGGGAGGAGGAAAGGCAGCTCAGAGGGAGAGAAACACGCTAAACCTGCTCCATGCAGAGTACAGCCCTCCTTAATTAGGTGATTGTGGGGTTCCCCAGCCTGCCTGCTGCCTCTGCACCCGCACATCTGGTGAGGCAGGCTGGAAGGCAGGCCCTGCCACTTGCTTCCCTTGAGGGAAGCCAGCTGGAGAACGGAGAGCTCCACTACTAAAGAAACACACCCACCACGGTCTAGGCTAAGCAACGAGGCCTTTCTTGGTTCCTGCATCTGAGTGAATGTCCTGGCTCACCAAACGAGAGGAAAGGCAGCAGAGCACGGAAGAGAAGGACCCAGACGAACTCACTGAAAGAACAAGCCCTGTAGGAGACACGGGTAACTAAAACCAGAAGAGACTTTCAAATTGTCCTAATCAGCATACTCAGAGGATAGTGCGTCTATCACACACTGAGTCTGCCATGAAAGGGAATCAGACCACGGAAAGATTGATTGCCAAAATAACCTACTGGATCAGAAGAACGATAAAGTAGAAACCTGGAGGCTGAGTAACTGGAAAGATGAAAGAGAGGAAGCCTCTCAGAAACCAAAAAGCCAGCAGATGGAGGATATGTTAAGGTAAAGAGAGAGCAAAGAGGGGAGAGGGGGTCCACACACTCCGATGACATTTCAGAAATTTTCCAAAGGGAGGTGAAAAGGCATGAGACCTGCAAAGCATTCAGATCAGACCAATTTCAGATTTCTCATCGTCAAATGGTAGACGACACTGGAGCAATATTTTCAAAGTTTGAGGAGAAAAGGGTTGGAACATGAAATTTGAAATTTAAAAAAATTCTATATTTAGCTAAGACATACCAAATGTGGAAGCAAAATAGAGATATCTTCAGGCATGCTGCTAAGTCACTGTGTGACCCCATAGACAGCAGCCCACCAGGCTCCCCCGTCCCTGGGATTCTCCAGGCAAGAACACTGGAGTGGGTTGCCATTTCCTTCTCCAATGCATGAAAGTGAAAAGTGAAAGTGAGTCGCTCAGTCGTGTCCGACTCTTCGAGATCCTATGGACTGCAGCCTACCAGGCCCCTCCATCCATGGGATTTGCCAGGCAAGCGTACTGGAGTGGGGTGCCATTGCCTTAGAGATATTTTAAAAGTCTTTCTCCCTAATGAGAAAATTTTTGAAAAGACTCTCTAGCAACATCAAAGTAAATCCAAAAGAAGAAGATGACATAGGTGTAGCAGAAAGAAATGAAAGTATAATACAATATGGTTAATGATAGGGAATATATTAGATATTGATATTTGAAAGATTGTCATTTGATTGCCATTAATATGTTAATGACATTGGGTTATAGTTTCCTTTTTTCCATTGGTTGCAATATACTATTTGCTTCTGTAATGATATTTGGATTTTCATAGCTTTTATGACACTACAAGTTTCCTCTTTTAGGATTTATTCATTGATTCAACAAATGTTTATTGAGCACCTATTTACCAGGACCTGTTCTTGGCATTGGGCATATTCAGGGGAACACAACAAAACTTCCCTCTGGGCTTACATTCTAGTGGGGAAACATAGATAATGTTAAGTCATGATAAATGCTGTTTTTTGTTGTGTGCCTGCTCAGTCGCGTCCAGCTGTCTGCAACCCTATGGACCATAGCCCGCCAGGCTGCTCTGTCCATGGAATTCTCCAGGCAAGAATACTGAAGTGGGTTGCCATTTCCTCCTCCAGCGGGAGCTACCCAACCTAGGGATCAAGACCTGCGCCTCTTGTGTCTTCTGCATTGGCAGGTGGATTCTTTACCACTGCGCCACTTGGGAAGCCCTTGATGAATGCTGTGAAGAAAATTAACTAGAGGAAGAGAACAGAGAGTGACTGAATTGAAGAAGGTTGCTCTTTTAGATAAGTTAGTCAGGAGAACTGGCATCTGAGCTAAGATCAAAATCCAGTGAGGGAGTGAGCCATGGAGAGCAAATGTCCAGGCCCTGAGGCAGACATATATGTATGGCTGCAGCAAAGAGGAAATTTAGCTCTAGGTTTAAATAACTAAACTAAATATGTCAACAAAACAAAATAAAATAAAACAAAGTAAAATGTAACAAGATGAAAAAGAACAAGTATATCAACTTACTGATTTTCAGAGAAGGATCAATAGATACAATCTGACATTGATCATTTAAGAAATAGATGACTTCATATAATAAAGACAAAAAAGTAGCCACTAGGAGAAGGAGAAATAAAAGTCAACTAGATGTTGGGAGGCAAATGGGGAGAATCAGGGATTTGTCATAAGGGTAATAACTCATCTTATATACCAGGAAGTAAAAAAGTCTAAAAGTCTGATAATTCAGAATACAAAGCAACAAAGTTATATTAACTATTATAAGGAACTAAAGAATTCAACAGAAATTATGAACAGGGGTTGTCTTTGTATGCGTCCCTGAGAGCGAGGGAGCGCTTTCACTTTTCATTTTCTACCCTTCAGTATACTTCAATTTTTTTTCTGCCTTTTTTTTTTCTTTAATCTTGCTTGTGCACTGTAATTTTAAAAGTTTAAAAATAGTACCAAACCTTTTGTGTTCCAAAAGCATTTAAAGAAACTTACAAATATACAAAAAGCAACAAAAATAATAGTAATAATTAGATGAATATGGGAAGGAGTGAAAATCATCATAGCAAGTTTGAAGCTAAGGTAACATTAGTCTTTAAAAATTATTTAACACGTATGTAACAGATTTCTCATGGCTTAGCTATTAAGAGATCAATGCTCTGCTGACTATTTTTCGTATTTTGAATATTCCTCTGTTAACTCCAGCAGAAAATTGCCTTTTTTGGAGATAGTGATCCACTGGAGACATCTGAGAGAATGAGCCAAATAATTCCAGCCGAAAGTCTTTGACCAACATAGAATGTCAATTTCATCTGAAATCTGACCTGCTTTTCTAAATTTAATGTACAAGAAGATGGACACTGTTGTGATACATATATATTTACAAAGGACCTCGAAAACTGAAGATGGTAACCAAGATTTGAATGTAGTCTGTCTTTTTTTAATTGGTTATCATTTTGTGTGTGGTTTATAAATTCTTAAAGATGACAACTTCAACACTTAAAAGAATAGAAATCTTTTCTGTTTTTTGACATTTATGACATGTTACTCAGCCAGCAGAGGGAGACAAGGCTATACTGCTTTTAGCAGCTACACTTTTTTTTTCTTTTTCTTTATTAATTGAAGAATAGTTGATTTACAATATCATGTTAGTTTCAAGTGTACAGCACAGTGATTCAGGCATATATTCCTTTCCAAATTCTTTTCCCTTAGGTTATTACAGAAAGTTGAGTATAGTTCTCTATGCTATACGGTAGGTCCTTGTTTATGTTTTGATATGTAGTTGTTATGTTTAGTCACTCAGTTGTGTCTGACTTTTTGCAACCCCATGGACTGTAGCCTGCCAGGCTCCTCTGTCCAGGGGATTTTTCAGGTAAGATTGCTGGGTTGGGTTACCATTTCCTTCTCCAGGGGATATTCCTGGCCCAGGGATCGAACCCGTGTCTCCTGCATCTCTTGCATTGCAGGCAGATTCTTTACCGCTAAGCCACTGGGGAAGCCCATATATAGTAGTGTGTGTATATTAATCCCAGCCTCCTAATATGTCCATCTCTCTGCCTCCTTTCCCCGTTGATAACTGTAAGTTTGTTTTCTATATCTGTAATTCTCTCTCTCGTGAATAAGTTCATCTGTACCATTTTTATAGATTTCACACATAGGCAATTTCGTATGAATTTGTCTTTCTCTGTCTGACTTGGTATGATCATCTCTAGGTCCATCCATGTTGCTGCAGATGGCATTATTTCATACATTCTTGTGGCTGAGTAATATTCTGTTGTGTGTGTGTGTGTGTGTGTGTATATATATATATATATATATATATATATATATACATACATACCTACCACATCTTTATCCATTTATCTGTCAATGGTCATTTAGGTTGCTTCCATATCTTGGCTATTGTAAATAATGCTGCTATGAACATAGGGGTGCATGTATCTTTTCAAATTATGGTTTTTCTCCAAGTGTATCCCCAGATGTGGGATAGCTGGATCATATGGTAGCTCTATATTAAGTTTTTTAAGGGACCTCCATACTGTTCTCCATAGAGGCAGCACTAATTTACATTCCCACCAACCATGTTGAAGAGTTCTCTTTTCTCCATACCCTCTCCAGTGTTTATTGTTTTTAGATATTTTTTTGTTGATGGCCAGTCTGACTGTAGTGACATGGTTCCTCATTGTAGCTTTTATTAGCATTTCTGTAATAATTAGTGATATTGAGCATCTTTTCATGTGCCTTTTGGCCTTCTGTGTATCTTCTTTGGAGGAAGTGTCTATTTAAATTTTTCTACCCATTTTTTGATTGGGTTGTTTGGTTTTTTATTTTGAGCTGTTTGTATATTTTGAAGATTACTTCCTGGTTTGTTGTATTGTTGCAAATATTTTCTCCCATTCTGTAGTTATCTTTTGATTTTGTTTATTGTTAATTTTGCTGTGTAGAAGCTTTTACATTTAATTAGGTCCCAGTTGTTGATTTTTTTGCTTATTTCCATTACTCTTGTAAATGGATCTAAAAATTTAATGCTGCAATTTATGTCAGAGTCCTACCGGCATTTTCCTCAAAGAATTTTGTAGTATCCAATCTTACTTTTAGGTCTGTAATACATTTTGAGTTTTTTTTTGCATGGTCTTAAAGAATGTTCTATGTTATATTTTTTTATGTGTAGCAGCTATACTTTTCAACTAGCACAAAGAAGGATATCATTCTATGATGAATCATCAGAAAGCTCTTGGAGACCATTTTCCAGATGAGGAAAACGAGACCCAGGTAACATACTAACTTGGGCCACATTGAGCTCCCCTCTCATCTCCAACACCTTCCCAGCACTTTTCAGTGCTCTTTCCTCTTCCTTGGGTTCTCAAAGTGGGCAGCAGTGCCCTCTCAGCATTTTGGAAACGTGTGAGGGCATTGCCAATTGTCACAATGATTGGGTGGCTTTACGGGCATTTTAATGCATGGAGACTGCAGATACAAGATGTCTGCCATACAGGGACATCCACATTTAATGAAGTCTTGTCATTCACCCCGTATAACTTCCAAATGTCCTATCAAACTTAGGTTGAAAATCTGTTTATAATTATGTGACCTTAGAAATAAACTTCATTTTACACATAAACACAAGTATTTTTTACACATTTTAAAGTATACCCTGAATTTCCCAAGAAAACAGGTTTCATGTATATTCAAGAAAGGTTTGACTGTGTTATGGTCTGATCCTTAGCAAGAATTTTTTACCCTTTCAGCATATCACCTATGTCAGCACCATGCAGGATACTCAGTTCACTATACAACACACTTGAGTTACTCTGTACTTATAACTGACCTCTGGCGGCTTAGCTGGTAAAGAATCCACCTTCAGTGTGGGAGACCTGGGTTTGATACCTGGATTAGGAAGATCCCACAAGAAGGGAACAGCGGCCCACTCCAGTATTCTGGCCTGGAGAATTCCATGGACTGTATAGTCCATGGAGTCATGAAGAGTCCAGCACAACTGAGCAACTTTCACTTTCACTTATAACTGATTATACTTACTTCGATATTACATCGAGATTCAATTGTCTGATTTATTTCATTAAGCTTTCTTGTGTAATGATGTCTAAAGTGCAAATGCCTATCTCCTTTATTTCTGGTTTATCATATAGTTGGAGCATTCATTATCTTGATCCTTTGTGAAATTATATTTGAGTAAAAATTATATGATCAATAAATTTCATTTATGGAAATATAAGAGACTCTGGTGATCCAGTGGTTAAGACTCTGCACGTCCACTGCAGGGGGCACAGGTACTATCCCTGAGTAGGGAACTAGGATCCCTCATGGCATGTGGTGTGGCCAAAACACAAAGACAAGAAAAATGCAAGGAACTCCACGGGACTTCCCTGGAAATCCAGTGATTAGGCTTTGCAACTTCATTGCTAGGGATCCAGGTTAGATCCCTGGTCAGGGAACTAAGATCCCACAAGCCCCATGGTGTGGCCAAAAAGAAATGCAAGTGACTCCAAATGGCTAAAACAGTCTTGAAAAAGAAAATCAAAGTTGGAGGACTCATACTGATTTCAAAACACAATGAAATAGAATAAAAAATCCAGAAATAAATCCATACATCTGTGGTCAATTCTTAGTATGGGTATAGATCTATATTATGTTAAATTAGGCAACAATTTCTTTGATAGGACATCAAAAGCACAAGAATAAAAGAAAAGTAGATAAATTAGACATTGTCCAGATTTAAAACTTTTTTGTGTTATAGGGCACTATAAAGATAGTGAAAAGACAACCCATAAAATATTTGTAAATCATACATCTGATAAGGGTCTGTTATCCAGAACATATAAAGAACTCTCACAACTCAACAACAAAGACAACTCAATTGAAAAATGGACAAAGAATTTGAAATGACATTTTTCCGAATACAGATGGCCAAAATGCACATGCAAAGATGCACATCATCACCAATCATTGGGAAACACAAAGCAAATCTACAACGTGATGACACTTTACACCCAGTAGGATGGCTATAGTTATAATAAAAATGTAATTGCAAGTGTTGGCCCAAATGTGAAAAAAATTTTGATCTCTCATGTATTGCTTGAGGGGAGGCTAGAATGGCATAGCTACTGTTGAAAGCAATTTGACACTTCTCAAACTGTTAAACACCAGAGTTACCATAGGAGCCAAAAACTCCATTTCTAGCTATGGACCCAAGAAAAACAAAAGCATTTCACACAAAAAATTGTACATTAATACTTAGAATAACAAAAAAGTGGAAACAACCTAAATTTTCATCAGCTAAATATCAGCTATATATGGAACATTATTCAGCCGTAAAAGGAGATGAAGTACCAGTGAAAAAAAATGTGAAAATGTTCGTTGCTCCGTCATGTCCGACTCTTTGTGACCCCATGGACTGTAACCTACAAGTCTCCTCTACCCATGAAATTCTCCAGGCAAGAGTACTGGATGGAATGGGTAGCCATTCCCTTTTTCAGGGAATCTTCCTGAACCAGGAATCAAACTTGGGTCCCCTGTACTACAGGTGGATTCTTTACCATCTGAGCCATAAGGGAAGTACTGATACATGTTATTATATGGGTGAACCTTGAAAACAATGCTAAGTGAAAGATTTGGGATATAAAATGTCACATATATGATTTCATGTATATGAGATGTTCATAATAGTCAAACCCACAGTGACTTAAAATATACTAGTGGTTTCCGGGAGCTGGGAGATGATGGAATTGGAAGTAACAGGGTTTCTTTTTGACTTGATGGAAATACTCGGGTTTAGATAATGATAGTTGCACACCATTGTGAATATAATTGAAAAATACTGAGTTGTGCATTTCAAAGGGTTGCTGCTAAGTCGCTTCAGTCGTGTCCGACTCTGTGCGACCCCATAGATGGCAGCCCACCAGGCTCCCCCGTCCCTGGGATTCTCCAGGCAAGAATACTGGAGTGGGTTGCCATTTCCTTCTCCAATGCATGAAAGTGAAAAGTGAAAGTGAAGTCGCTTAGTCGTGTCCGACTCTTAGCGACCTCATGGACTGCATGCAGCCTACCAGGCTCCTCCGTCCATGGGATTTTCCAGGAAAAGAGTACTGGAGTGGGGTGCCATTGCCTTCTCTGTTCAAAGGGTTAAAATGGTGAATTTTATTTTGTGTGAATGTTATCTTTGAAACATTTTAATAATGATAACAAACTCTTTACAAATTATATTTTAATGGGAAACAACTATATTTTTCCAAGATACAAAATAGTAAGGGTATTGTTTTACATTTTGGCAAGCCTCTTTGATGTCTGGTCTAATAGAAAATAGTTAGATTTCATATCTGCTTTTACATTCATCCTGTTGCAATATATTGTTTTGGTTGAAGATTATCTGGCCTTAAACAAATGCAGTTAGAAAAGCGGGAGTTCACCTATCAGTATGTTTAAAATTTTAATATTTAAACTTTAAAGGACCGACCAAATGTTAGTGAGAATCTGGAACTTCACAGTTCTCATACTCTTACTGGAGAGACTGTAAATTGGTAGAACCACTTTGGAAAACAATTTGGTGGTTTCTTAAAAGTTAGAGTCACAGCAGAGTGGCGCAGCAGAAGCATGCTGGGCCCATAACCCAGAGGTGGATGGATTATAACCATTCTCTGCTATTGGTGTATTTGCTTCCCTTGTGGCTCAGTTAGTAAAGAATCTGACTGCAGTGCAGGAGACCTGGATTTGATTCCTGGGTGGGGAAGATCCCCTGGAGAAGGAAATGGCAACCCCCTCCAGTATTCTTGCCTGGAGAATCCCATGAACAGAGGAGCCTAGCAGGCTACAGTCCATGGGGTATGCAGGTAAAGGTATACCCTACCATATGACCCAGTGATCCCATCCCTATGTATTTATCCAAGAAAATTGAAAGCACAGTACCTACAAAATCTTTTGCATAAATATTTATAGCAGCTTTATTTGTAATAGCCCAAAACTAGAAACAGCCCAAATATCCATCTACAAGTGAATAGTTATACAAATTGCAATATAGCCATTCAACACAATTCTGTTCAGGAATGAACTGATGGTACATGCAACAATATTATGAATCTCAAAATAATTATGGGCCTTCCCAGGTGGAGCAATGGCAAAGAATCCACCCACCAACCAGGAGATGCAAGAAACGCAGATTTGATTCCTGGGTTCGGAAGAGAAGGAAATGGCAACCTATTCCATTGTTCTTGCCTGGAAAATTCCATGGACAGAGGAGCCTTGTGGGCTACAGTCCATGGGGTCACAAAGAGTCAGACATGATTGAGTGACTGAACACACACAGAAAATAATTATGCTGAGGGAACGAAGCCAGACCAAAAAAGTATACATACTGTATGATGCCATTTTTAATAAATTTTAGAAAATGCAAACTAATTTGTAGAAAGCAGGTCAGTAGTTCCTTAATTTAAGAGTGGGAGTGTTTCAGGATATTGGGAAGGAGGGATTTACCAAGGAACATGAAAAAATTTTGGGAGGTGATGGATATATTCATCACCTTGGTTGTAGTAATAATTTTTCAGGTGAATAATATGTTAAAAGTTATCAAATTGATCATTAACATGTGCAGTTTATTGGTAAGTCAGTTTCACCATAGTAAAGCTGTTATAAATAAATAAATATTGTTTAAAAAAAGAATCAACCAACTATAAACAGAGGCCTTGTTCAGATCCTGTTTCAAATCATTTGTAAAATGATGCTTAAGATAAGGGGGGACTTTTAAATACTGACTAGGTATTAGATTATGTTAAGGAATTGTTAATATTTTTTCTGTTTGATAATGAAGTTGTTATCTTAAAAAGTGTCTTATCTCTTACAGATATATGTGATTTATGGATGAAATTATATAATATCTGGGATTTACTGAATTAGGGTAAATGATGGGTATGTATGAAGCAAGATTATCCAAATAATACTAATATTGCATTTAAATGATGTTTACATTGGGGGTTTATTATACTGTTCTTCCTACAAATGTGAATGTTTGAGATGTTCCATGATAAATCTTTGTTTGATTTTTTAAAAGAAAGTTTATCTTAGTCATGCTCCAAAGTAGCAGAGTGGACCCACTGGCTTCTAATCTTCCCATCCAAGAAAACATGCTTTTTCTATTAAATGATAATGTCGATCATAAAACTTTCTACTTCTCACTAGAAGCAAAAAATCGAAGTCTGAAGGACTCATGGGGTTTTTTGACCAATTACTCATAAATCTCTGTGCTGATCTACTGTTGGAAGCATTGCTTAAAAGATGAAAAAAAGAGCCAGTGGCATCAGATAAAAATGCTATTTTAAAACTTACTTCTTAACTCACCCAAAAATCTCACAGAAATGACCTGTCACTGGAGAAAAAGTATCTTATCATTCTTATCATTACTTTGAAACTCAAACAAAGCAAATTGCATTTTTATTCTGACTGGAAGAGAACAGATGTGGTCTGATCTTTTCTGACTACATAGAAGTTTTCTAAATAAAAAACTGAGCCAACTGGAAACTATCTCTAGGGGGCAAACAAGATAAGCAATTATATCAAAGTATTATTTTCAAAAAGTTTCAGGTATGACTCATACAAGTAGAGAATGACCAAATGGAAAAGTATTTCTTAACAAGTCATTAGTGAAGGAAAAAACAGAATGATATGGCTGGTTCAAAGAGTGTTTGAGGAACTAGGTACCGTGAGGCCTTTCCAAAGGGAAATTTTAAGTCAGGGTGTTCAACTTTCACCTAGATGGATCGCCAGAGAATTAGGCTCTGTGAAAAAAGCCCATCCCAAAAGGTTACATACTATACAATTCTTTTAATATTCTTGAAATAACAAATTTAAAGAAATGGAGAATAGATTAACAGTTGCCAGGGGTTAAGAAGGAGGTGAGTGGAGGCCTGAGAAAGGTGATGTGACTATTATAAAATGACCACATGAGTGAAGTGAATCAGAAAGAGAAAGATAAATACCGTATTCTAAAGCACATATACATAATCTAGAAAAATGGTACTGAAAAATTTATTTACAGCGCAGCATTGGAGAAACAGACATAGGGAATTGACTTATGGGCATGGGGAGAGGGGAGGAGAGGGTGAGACGTATGGAAAGAGTAACATGGAAACTTACATTAAAATATGTAAAATAGATAGCCAAAGGGAATTTGCTGTACGGTTCAGGAAGCTCAAACAGGGGCTCTGTATCAACCTAGAAGGGTGGGATGGGGAGGGGAATGGGAGGGAGGTTCAAAAAGGAGGAGATATGTGTGTGTATGTGTGTGTGTGTATGTGTGTGTGTGTGTGTGTGTATGTATGGCTGATTCATGTTAGGTTTGACAGAAAACAAAATCCTGTAAAACAGTTATCCTTCAGTTAAAAAAAAAAGATCACATCAGGGAGATTGATCATGATGGAAATGTTCTGCATCTTAACTCTATCCATGTCAACATCCTTGCCGTGATACTGTATTACAGATCAATATTGCCACTGGAAAGGTGTTACTACTGGAGAGACTGGGTAAAGGATGCACAGCAGCTCCATATTATTTGTTACAACTGCATATTAACCTGAAATAATCTCAAAATTCAAACTGTAATGTAAAAAAGATTGCTCTGATACAAAACTAGTTAATATCATATGACAAGAAAATAATAACTTCGCTGTTATATTTTTACCAAATTAACTTTACCTTTACTGGACAAAAATCTGCATGTTAACACGTAAATTCATAAAATCTAAGCCTTTAGTCAGCAGTGAATAGTGAAACAAACAAAGGGACTTCTTTTAGAAGACGGTCAGCAGACTGTGGTCAGCTGGCTAGTTTAGCTGCTGGTCTGATTTAGTGTAACCCATGAGTTAAGAATGGCTTTTACTTTTTTTTTTAAGGATTATAAAAAACAAAAACAGAAAAAAACAAACCTAAAACCTGAATATTTACTATCTAGCTCTATAGAGAAAAAGTCTACTGGCCCTTAGATTCTATAATTGGTAATGAAATAAAGCTTTGGTGAGTCTGTTAAACAGTACTTCGATGTGTCATTGAAAAGACATGCTGACCTCTCTATGCCTTATTTCTGGGTTTTGGACAATATTTTTTAACAATCAATACTAAAATTATATGAACCAGTTTGCATTCCTTCTGCCTTAATCACCATATTTTCAGAAAACCTTCACACTATTTTCTTTAAGTAATTCCTCATGTGTTTACTCAACTGAATAATATTGATCTTCAAGCAGCTTCTCAGAACTCAGTGTAGAGTAGTGTGTTCCTATTATAGCTTGCCCCAAGTCAAGGGGAACCCATCCTTGATTATATTTTTGTAGCTGCCATTTTTTATACTCATTATAATTTAAAAATGTTTACAAACTTTACCCCCACCCAACCTACCAGCTAATAAAAGGCTTATCCATTCCCACTGTTTTATTTGTTTTCAAGGATGAAGAACTTTAATTTCAGATGTCAGAAGAAAATGTATTTTTGTTCCATCCAAAATACTTCTCATTATAAATGTTTCTTTGATTAAAGAACAGATGATATTTAGATATTCTATGTCATCAAACAAGTCCTCTATTAGACTAAATTGGCTCTAATGTCTTGGTAGCCTTCTTAAGCAAACCTAAGACAGAGTAAATTCCTGTAAATATCTCAAGCATAAGAACAACCAACTACAAAGCCAACGAGGCTTTCCTAAAAAAGGTGGTTGCTTAGTCAGTCAAATAAGTTCTTTGCTTTGCTTCCAGGCTGTTCTCTCAAAGTCTTTCCCCTAACTACTGTCACCAGAACACTTCTAACCACTCCTGGTTTGGCACTGCCAAATATTTGCTAAGATGAACTCTTCTAAATGTTAATATATCACAGTGTATCTTTTAACATCTTTCATTCAAATATTCTCCATTTATAGGTTTCTTTTTCATAAGTTTAAGTAATAAAGACCACCACCTCATTCCTATTTAAAATGTTTTATGCCTCTAAGAATTACGCATTATGTATATATTATTTATTATATATGCCTTACATGTACCTATGTATACTGTAAAATGTATATGCCTCTAAGAATTATAAACGCTTCTATTTCAAACCAAAAACCACTATTCAAGTATGTAAAAAATTCAAGAGATCATTTTGGTAATCTTTTAAACACAATCTTATAATTGTTTTAATGGAAGACAGTTTTTTTGTTTGTTTGCTTTCGTTTGTCTGTTTTGCTTTTTGGCCTTGCTGTGTTGCATGCAAGATCGTAGTTCCTCCAGCAGGGATCCAGCCCATGCCCCCTGCAATGGAAGTGTAGAGTTTTAACTGCTGGATTGCCAAGTAAGTCCTTGGAAAACAGTTTATATTTTATTAATCTGAGCTTACTTCATTTCTTCCTTTGAGCTTGCTTTTGTTTTTGCTTCAGTACACCATTTTATAATTATTTCAGTAACAGTATAAGAATGAGAAAATTTTTATAATTTGAAAAGTTTTGTTTAGGATAAAAAAAGAAAGAAGTGCTACTTCACAAAGCAGATACATTTGTGGAGCAAATTACAAATAGGGAGTATGGTGATCAGAATTCCTTATGTGATGAAGTCAGGGAAATTATAAGAGAGCCCCAAACTCTAAATGTGTTTAATCTTTTTTAAAGAAAGTCCTGGCAAGTGTTTTATGTAATGTCCTTTACTGTTAGGACAAATACCCTCACTAGCCAAATGGGTCATTGTTCTCAAGTCCTGGGGTACTTTAAGAATTTCACATCTTGTCTTTGAACTTTTAATTGCATTAATACTATTATTAATAATGTCCTCTCATTGACAGTTGCTATGTGTTAGGCGCTGTGACAGGTGCCTCTCACATATTTAACTCCATTTTTTACAACACCACAAAGCCCCCATGAGGCGAGTATTGTTAATCTCATGTTTCAGAGGAGAAGGCTGTAAGACCCAGAAAGACTGAATTACATGTCTACAGTTGGTGCTAGGGAGTAGCAGAGCTGGGACGGAAATCAGTTGGCCTTCTATTGGCCAAGGTTCAGACACAGTGTTGAATTCAATATGATTGTTTAAATGACACTTCCTTCCTAGTATTAATTCCAACTACCATTTTATTATAAATATACTTTTGCTATGAACTTATTAAATGAATAGTTAATATAGCACAGATTTTAAAATGAACACAGTCACAACTATTTGTAGGAACTTGTGTGAACTTATTTGCCCATTTTGATGAAAAGTTTAGGCTTAACTGCACACACATGCAAAAATCATCAGATTTGGCACTTTGTTCTTAAAAATCTCTTTTGAGCAATTAATTTAATGACTTCAGACTATATATATAAAAACAGGACAAAAGAACAAGTCTTTGTGTTTTGGGCTGTAATAGATGATGAAATAATTTAAATGCTTTATTTCATTTGAAAAATGACAGATTTGATATATTATAAATGATGAAATTTATATTAAATTCATACCATTTAAGCCATTTTGAAATACCCTAAACAAAAATATATGTAAAATTCTTATCAGTTGCAGAGTGTTCTGCTTAAATTTATTGATGAGAAAAATTAACACATATTCAACATAAAAAAGAATTTTTTATTGAAGTGTAATTGATTTGTAATATTGTGTTAGTTTCAGGTATAAAGCAAAGTGATTCAGTTATTTTTTTAGATTATACTACAATATGGATTATTCTAATCTTTGAACATGATTCCCTGTGCTATGTAGTAAATCCTATTGGTTGCTCATCTATTTTATGTAGTTTGTATCTGTTAAATCCTGCACTACGAGTTTGTCTCCTCTTCTCTCCCTGTCCATTTTGGTAACCATAAGTTTGTTTTCTGTGTTTGTGAGTTTATTTCTGTTTTGTATATACATTCATTTTATTATTTTTTAGATTCCACATATAAGTGATATCATGTAGTGTTTGTCTGATTTACTTCACTAAGTATAATATTCTCTAGGTCCGTCCATGTTGCTGCACATGGCAATAGTTTATTCTTTTTAGGGTGTTGCATAGTATTCGATTGTGAGGCTTCCCTGGTGGCTCAGATGGTAAAGAATCTATCTGCAATCCAGGACACCTAGGTTCGATCCCTGGGTTGGGAAGATCCCTTGGAGAAGGAAATGTACCTAGCATGCTGCAGCCAATGGAGTTGAAAAGAGTCAGACATGATAAGAAAGTAAATAGCAAATTAGGATAAAGAAAAAATATATATATATAATTAATAATTGCTCTGAATGTGACATATAACTAGTTGTGCTAATAGATTTTGAAAGACAAAGCTGGAGAACACCACCTGAAATTTGTTTTTCCCCTCCTTATTTTCAGATCTTCTCAAAGACTCAAAAGACCTCTCTAATTATGGGGCCCATCTTCATGTTTACTATATTCCTATATCCAAATTTCTGTCTTCTTGTAAGGACTGGATTAGGGTACAGCCTAAGGGTATGACCTCATCTTAATGACATCTGCAAAAACTGTTTGCAAATAAGGTCATGTTCACAGGTATGGGGGTGAAGAGTAGGTTTGTTAAGATAGTAATGTATCTTTGGGAGTACACAACTCAACCCACTCTAGGGCCCTCTCCTAGGCTCTTCTTTTTAGGTAATACCCCCAAATACTACACCTAGTGGTCTACAGTACCACTAGGTGGTGGTTGCTTGGGATTTGAAAGTGAAAGTGAGAGTTGCTTAGTCGGGTCTGACTCTTTGTGACCCCATGGACTGAAGCTTGCCTGGCTTCTCTATCCATGGAATCCTTCAGGCAAGAATACTGGAGTGGATAGCTCTTCATTTCTCCAGGAGATCTTCCCAACCCAGGTATTCAAGCCAGGCCTCCCACGTTGCAGTCAGATTCTCTACTGTCTGAGCCACCAGAGAAGTTTGGGATTTGAATAGGTATTATACACTGTATTTATATTTATTTGTACATAAATGTAAAATTCAGCTCAGCCAATGTTTAGTGTGTGGATTTTTGACTCTGGCACCCTTTCAGTTCATAACCTCAGTCGTTCAGTGTCAAATATGCTGTTCTGAGGAGAGAGAGAGAGTTCCTCGACATGGAGGTATTGAGAGTGGTGCTATCAAACTTTAGACTGTTGGGCTAATTGCAGATTACATAAGCCTAGCTTCAAGATTTGTAGGTTTTATTTTATTTTTTCTTTTTTTAAAATTAATTTTATTTTATTTTTTACTTTATTCTACTTTACAATACTGTATTGGTTTTGTTATTATTTCGTTTAATGAAACCAACCCTTACAAAATCAACCTTGGCTTTAAAAAGACTCCCCTAGACCAGTGATTCTCAACATGTGGTCTGGATACCCACAGAAGATCTGTTAAGTCCCAGTTACATAGCACTAAGGAAGCATGTGCCTTTTTCCACTCCCCATCTCTCCTGAGTTTATAGTGGAGTTTTCCAGAGGCTTTGAGACTTGTGATGACATCAGCACTCTGGTGCAAATAGAATGTGTGCTTGTGGATTCTTGCGCTTAAAATTTGCTGTTTTGATTTCCAGTGTGATGGATATTAGTAGATATATTATTGTTGTTCATTCACTAAGTCATGTCCGACTCTTTTCAACTCCATTGGCTGCAGCATGCTAGGCTTCCCTGTCCTTCACTATCTCCCAGAGTTTGCTCAAATTCATGTCCATTGAGTCAGTGATGCTGTCTAGCCATCTCATCCTCTTCTGCCCTCTTCTCCTTTTGTCTTCAATCTTTCCCAGCATCAGGGTATTTTTCAGTGAGTCAGCTCTTCACATCAGGTGGCCAAAGTCTTGGAGCTTCAAGCTTCGACATCAGTCCTTCCAATGACTATTCAGGGTTGATCTCCTTTAGGATTAACTGGTTGGAACGCCTTAGCCACACATTAAAAAAAAGCTCAGTGTTTACAATTTTTAAGAGTAGGAAAGGGTCCTGAAACTGAAAAATCTGAGAAATCACAAATTGAAGATAACACTAATATGTGGGCAAAAACTAATGACAGACAAACTAATATTTAGTTTGTACTATATTTAGTACAAACTCTTAGAAAGCTACTTTACCAGATAAAAACAATGATCTACTCAGATTTAAGAAGAACAGGGTTAAAAATAGAAAATTATGAGTACTATTTGAAATAAGCATTTCTATCCATTATCATTATTTAATAAACTTTTCCATATGTGTTTATTGTATTTTAGACCTTCATGGGATACCCTTTTGGCTTTGATAATGATAAAAACCAAGCACCAAACTAAAACTTAAGCACCAGGATGAAATGAAAGACGATATTTTTAGTAAAAATGAAAGTCTTTTCATTTTGTGACTAACAGACTTATTTTAAGCACCTGACATATTTTGATTCCTTTAGTTTTCTCAGTAACCCATTGACATAAATACCGTTATAATCCCCATTTCATACAAGGAGCTGTGGCACAGAGAAACTAAATTTCTTGTGTAGCAGCACAGAAAATAGTGGAGCCAGGATCCCAGCCCAGAGAGTCTGGCACTCCTGTCTGTACTGAATGTCCTTGTGTGATGCGGGCTTGTTTAGGATGCTGGCAAACAGTGAATAGGTACTTCCTGTGGAATGAGTTTCCAGCGTGGACAGAGCTTACGCTTTTAGCAGAAGATGAAACTCTGAACTCCTTTCCATAAAATCTTTCAATATTTAGATGTAGATAGCCAAATGATTTTAACCATGCTTCATCGCACACTGTGTGGGCCGAGAGAACATGTCAGTGTGACAAGCTGGATATGGTCTTAGCATCCCCGTGTGGCACCCCTGCCTATTTCTTCCTCCTCTTTTCCTTCCAGCGAAGCTCATATCCCATGGCCTCTAGCCTAGTTGTTGCAGTGGACAGCAGTTTGAACATCGAATGCCTCTTTAAATGTTAATGGCTGATAATTTCTTAGTATATAATCCTCAAGTAAAGTATTTATAATTTTTTGTTTTTTGGCTGTGCTTTGTGGCATGTGGGATCTTGAGTTCACTGACCAAGGAACTAACCCACATCCCCTGCACTGGAAGTGTGGAGTCTTAACCACTGGACCACCAGGGAAGTCTCAACAGTGTGTAATTTTCAAGANTTTTGGCTGTGCTTTGTGGCATGTGGGATCTTGAGTTCACTGACCAAGGAACTAACCCACATCCCCTGCACTGGAAGTGTGGAGTCTTAACCACTGGACCACCAGGGAAGTCTCAACAGTGTGTAATTTTCAAGATGATTTTTTAAGGTGATAATATGAGGAATTTCAAACACATACAAAAGAAAATTTTGTTTTATTCCTGTGTGCCCATTACCTAGCTTCAGTAATCTTATCCACTCATGGCCAGTTTTGTTTCACCTATATCCCTACCCACTCTTCATCTGCACCACTGGGGAATTTCTTAGCAAATCCAGACATTATATAATTTCACCTGGAAATTAAAAATGGCTTATTGAGATTAAAAGCCTCAAACAAGTGATTTTCTAATGGTGAAATCTCTGCAATGGTGGAAGGATATTTGAACTAGAAGCCTTCGGTAAACCACCAAACTCTTACCATTTAAGTAACTACCTCAAATCTCTAAAAATAAAATAAGTTTGGTTCTTCAGAGAAACTATATTTTAGGAGGATTGTAGCTGAGACTGAAAAGGGAAAAGGCAGGTTGTTTATTTCATGCATATGAGAACATAAAGGCAAGCCATTGAAGACGGAAGAAGACTAAATGGGAAAAAAAGGAAAGGTTGGGTGAAAACTCAAAATGATTTTAATAATGAGATTTATTATCTCATATAGTGGCAAACCTAGAGATAAGCAGTTTCAAGGTTTATTAATTCAGTAGCTCAATCATGTTGTCAAAGGCCCAGTATCCTTCCCCACTTCCCCCTACCATCCTTCGTATGTTCTCTTTTCGTGAACTCCTTCTTAATTCCCCTCATGGTTGCATCCTGCAGAAAGAAAAGGATTATCCCCTTTTTTTAAATTAATGAATAATTTATTGGCTGCATCAGGTCCTAGTTGTAGCATGCAGGATATTTGTTGCGGCACATGGACTCTCCAGCTGCATCATATGGGCTTCAGAGCAAGTGGGGCTTCAGTAGTTAGACTCATAGGCTTTGTTGCCTCACGGCTTGCAGGATCTTAGTTCCCTGACCAGGGATCAAACCCATGTCCCCTGCATTGCAAGGCGGGTTCCTAACCACTGGAGCACCAAGGAAAGCCCAGAAAAGGATTTATTTTTGTTTTGCTTTTTGTGGCAGATCCTTGGACTGGTTCTCTCAATATCCATTTTACTTCTTTTCTCTTTGGAGAGTCTAGAAAGCTATAAGCTATATTTTCCATATCCCTTGACGATAGAATTCTGTGAAAATCAGATCCTGCCAACTAGATGAAGTAGAGAGAGGTAAAAGATGGGGATGAGAAGGAAACCATTTCTTGGGGCTGAGATGACTGAGGCAGAGTTTACTGTGAATTCCCAAGTCTAGTCGCCAGTTTTGTGAGTGTGAGGCACTGATAACAGCTTTCTCTTTTTTGAGTTGCAGCTACAGTGATGTCATGTTGAGCTAAAGTCCAGTGGCAGCCTCTTAGTCTGCTCTCCCACCCCTTTCAGTGACTGTCTAAGCACCTTATTCCCTGTATGAAATCTGTTTTTGTTTGATATATTTAGAGTAGTTTCTATTCTTACACCAGTCACTGGTTGATATACATCTCTCTCTCTCTCTGTCTTTTTAAGGGCAAAAAAGCAATTCCCAAAAGCCCTCTAGAAGAGTTTCTTCATATCTCATTGAGATATGCCTCATTGAGATCTTGGTCATGTGCTCACCACTAAAGGACCACCATGATTGGTTTAATCAGTAATTCCTAACATGCATCTGGGAAGCCCTCTTTAGGTAGTCCAAACTATTTTCATTTATCGTATTTTCCTTTTCATTCTCATATTTTTTAGGAATGTGCAAAGGAGTCCTCCAGAAGCTCTGTGACTTAGGATGGCAATGGATTGAATGCACATACAGGTGTGAGAATCTCTCTTCTATTAAGTCAGACAGTAGAGAGATTTGCAGAAATGTAAAATAGTGCCATTCTTCTAACTAAATATTTTATTTTGGAAAATAGAGTTATTTTTTCATTTAGCATGTTATTTAAATGACCATGCTGCTGCTACTGCTGCTGCTGCTAAGTCGCTTCAGTCGTATCCGACTTTGTGTGACCCCATGAATCGCAGCACGCCAGGCCTCCCTGTTCATCACCAGCTCCCGGAGTTCACTCAGACTCACGTCCATCGAGTCCGTGATGCCATCCAGCCACCTTATCCTCTGTCGTCCCCTTCTCCTCCTGCCCCCAACACCTCCCAGCATCAGAGTCTTTTCCAATGAGTCAACGCTTCGCATGAGGTGGCCAAAGTACTGGAGTTTCAGCTTTAGCATCATTTCTTCCAAAGAAATCCCAGGGTTGAATCTCCTTCAGAATGGACTGGTTGGATCTCCTTGNATGTGAAGAGCTGACTCATTGGAAAAGACTCTGATGCTGGGAGGGATTGAGGGCAGGAGGAGAAGGGGACTACCGAGGATGAGATGGTTGAATGGCATCACTGACTCAATGGATGTGAGTTTGAGCAAACTCGGGGAAATAGTGATGGACAGGGAGGCCTGGCATGCTGCGGTGCATGGGGTCGTAGAGTCGGATAATGCTGAGTGACTGAACTGAACTGAACTGAGTAACCACGAATCCAATGCTACTTTTGACATTTCATTTATATTAGTTTATTTAATTGCTACAATTCTGCAAGGTAGATATTTTTATTCCTACTTTGTGGATAGGAAATTAAAACCCAGAAAGGCTGAATAAATTGTCAAAATCATATACTTTACAAGTAGTGAAGTTGGAATGGATACATATTGTTTTGACTATAGCAGTTTGTGTTTAATTAAAGACGACAAAAACTTGGAGCTAAATTGTAAGACGTGACATTTATTAGGGCTAAGACCTTAGTGGTTAGGGTTGGCTTCACTTTGAGACACAAACTTTTTTGTGCTTTTTAAGAACATGTCCTTTGGGAAACTCAATTAAGAAAGTTACAAGTAGCATGTTCTCCAAATGGCATTTAGTGGATGACTTCAACAATGGTTCTATTTTTATGTGAGGGGTCATGACCACTGGTGTTGGTCACTTGGGTGACACACATCCAGGGCTGACTGTAGAACCGTGTCACGTTTTAAAATGCTTCTGGCCAGTCAGTGGTTGCTTAGGAGTGGGAGGAGGGGTGGAGAGGGTGGAATTATAAAGAAGTGTAAGGAAGCTTTGGGGGTCTTCCCTGGTGACTCAGAAAGTGAAGAATCTGCCTATAATTAGGAGACATGGGTTCTACTCCTGTGTCAGGAGGAGAAAGAAATGGCAAATAGATGGGGAAACACTAGAAACAGTGTCAGCTTTATTTTGGGGGGCTCCAAATTCACCGCAAACGGTGACTGCAGCCATGAAGTTAAAAGACGCTTACTCCTTGGAAGGAAAGTTATGACCAACCTAGACAGCATATTAAAAAGCAGAGACATTGCTTTGTCAACAAAGGACCATCCAGCCAAGGCTATGGTTTTTCCAGTAGTCATGTATGGATGTGAGAGTTGGACTATAAAGAAAGCTGAATGCCAAAGAATTGATGCTTTTGAACTGTGGTGTTGAAGACTCTTGAGAGTCCCTTGGACTGCAAGGAGATCCAACCAGTCCATCCTAAAGGAGATCAGTCCTGGATGTTCATTGGAAGGACTGATGTTGAACTTGAAACTCCAGTACTTTGGCCACCTGATGTGAGGAGCTGACTCATTGGAAAAGACCTTGATGTTGGGAGGGATTGAGGGCAGGAGGAGAAGGGGACGACAGAGGATGAGATGGTTGGATGGCATCACCGACTCAAAGGACTTGGTTTTGTGTGGACTCGGTTTTGTGTGGACTCTGGGAGTTGGTGATGGACAGGGAGGCCTGGTGTGCTGCAGTCCACGGGGTCGCAAAGAGTCGGACACAACTGAGCAACTGAACTGAACAGAACTGAAAGCTGTTAAAATGCTTTCCTGGGCATAAGTTGTTATAATGCTTCCCTGGGGAAGGTAGACTTATAGCTACAGTACTAGGAATGGCACACGCTTATTCAGTATTCTGTGTCTCACAACTTCCTGATGAGCAGCCTTTCTGGCATATTATTAGTTGTGCTGATCCCAATTATTGACTAGAGGAACCTTGAGAAACAAGTGAGATTGACAATGAAGCTTTGAAATTAACAGCACAGAGTGATCGTTTGCAGTGAAATCGTATCAGTGTTCTTCTCATCAGAGAACAGTCTTGACTGCTCTATTAGTTGTCTGTTGGATAAGTTAGCTGACAAGTTATGGGCTGGCTGGGAGGCCAGCGAATCCACAGTCCAGCCTGGGCTTAGCTGTGCTGAGCTGGGCCCTTGACCAGGCTGGCTGGCTTCTGCATCTTCAGGCTCTGCCCCATCTGTTCACGGGAAGCTGACCCAGAGGCGTTGCAGCTCCATACGTCTCTCAGAATATGCTGATCTGAGTCGGATTCTGTGGTCATGGCAAAGGCACCACAAAGCCAGCCCAGTGATAGACTTCTTAAAGACTTTCCTTATCACGTTTGCTAACATCTCAATGGGCTTCCCTCATAGCTCAGCTGGTAAGGGAGCCGCCTGTAATGCAGGAGACCTGGTTCGATCCCTGGGTCGGGAAGATCCGCTGGAGGAGGGACAGGCTACCCTCTCCAGTATCCTTGGGTTTCCCTGGGGGCTCAGCTGGTAAAGAATCTGCCCGCGGTGCGAGAGACCTGGGTTCGTTCCCTGGGTCGGGAAGACCCCCTGGAGGAGGGAGAGGCAAGCTGAGTCATTTGGGCAAACATAGCTGTGGGAATAATGCTCCTTCCACGACGAGCAGGCACAGAGAGTGGAGCACCAGGGTCGGTGGGAGGACTTGCTTTGTTAATATTATCTCTTTGGAGGGAGGGAGGTGCGTCTTTCAAATATGGACAGGTAGTTCTTAAAAAAAGGTTGGGCGTGTTTATTTTCTTCATGAAATGACAGCCTGGTATCTTTAAATGGCTTTATATTCCCACGTGCTGTCAAAATTTAAACAGAATGCCATGGAATATAAAATGTGTGATGCTGCTTGTTCGATTCATGAAGATGGTACGAAAGGAGAGGGTCCGAGTGTTGGGCTGGCCCAAAAGTTCGTCTGGTTTCTCTGCAAGATGGTGTGGATACACCTGAACGAACTTTTTGGCCAGCCCCCAAATTTCTCTGTAATGAGAAACTACACATGCGAAAAATATACGTTTGTGTGATGTTTTGCACAGGTCACCTACTCCGACAAGAATGGAAGTCACAGGACCATGGCAGTCTTCCCTGTCTTATTGACGGCATACTTCTTGTTCCTAAGCACAGGTCCTTGGACCTAGTTAGAACATCAAGCGCATGTTGAATGAATGAACCTGCAAAATACAAAGAATTCCCTTCTCATTATTTAGAAGATTTTTTTAAAGGTATTAGTTTATTTCCTTGATGCACGGAGGCTTGGTTGTAGCATATAGGACCTGTTTCCCGGACCAGGGATTGAACCTGGGCCCCTGCATTGGGCGCTCAGAGTCTTAGCCTCTGGACCACCAAGGAAGTCCCTTGCCCTCTCATTGAAAGGTTTCATAAAGTCGAGGACTTTCCTAGGTACATGGAACCAAATTTGGTTAAAGTACCCATGCTGGAACGCTATCTGGAGAAGGAAATGGCATCCCATGCCAGTATTCTTGCCTGGAAAATTCACTGGACATAGGAGCCTGGCAGGCTAATCAGACAGCAGACACAGTGGTACCAACCTACCACAGGATGGTGGGGATAACAAGAAAACCAATACCTTTCTTTGAAAGTCAAGTTGAAGGTGGTGATGGTATATAATTTTAAATTCTACACTGAGCTGGAAGGCAACAGGAGATACCTAGAATCCTCAAGGAAAGTTTAGGCCCTTAACAGTTCTCCCAGCGTTTCTGTGACAAAGCCATTGGTGTGGGCTGTTTGGCACAGGTGACCAGACCACTCGTGGTTAGTGTGAGAGGGATGAAGCTGTTCTAGCAGTCCAGCCGTGCTGCTGGACGTCAGCTGGAGTGGCCAGAAAGACTGTGGCCAAATGCCTCTGCTTATTAGATACTTTGGTATATCTGTATAATACTTCCTAATTTTCCTTGTCATAAGTGCCTCGTATTTATTCTTCACGTATGATGAAGTAGGCATGGCAGAAGTTTTATCCTCATGCTACAAAGGGAGAAACTGAGCATTAACTGCATCACTGCACTTCATTCACCTGATTCAGATTCCACCAATGTTGCATGTACTCATCTGTGTGTGTTTAGTTCTATGCAATTTTATCACACGTGTAGATTTGTGGAACAACCACACAGTCAAGCAGTCAAGATGCAGAACCATTTTATCACAAGAATCCCTCATACACTCTTTATCATCACAGCTACCTCTCTCCCTACCCCCAGCAACCTTTAATCTGCTCCATATTTCTATAATTTTGTCATTTCAAGAACATGGTATCAGTATCAGAATTCAATAAACATTTTTTGAGATTGACTTTTTTTCACTTAGCGTATTTCCTTGAGGGTCCATCCATGTTGATAAAGTTGATACACACGTTTATCAGTAGTTGATTACTTTTTATTACTGAGCAGTGTTCCATCTATTTGTTTTCTAGCTCCAGCTTTTCCATCTGTAACTGGGATCGAATGGGTTCTTAAGTTGCAACTCTAAACATGATTTATCTGAACAAACGCTTTGAAAAAAGGCTGAAACACTCCCAAGGAGTCAACACACCTGTAAGGTGTAAGCCTTAGAACACTTGAGTGTTTAAGTATAACCCCATCATCTAAGTTATTTTCAAATATGAAGGATGAAGTGTAACAGCTTTCATTGACATGTTTAGAGAAGGTGCCTCATTAACAAGTTTCCTCAGAAAAACTTGTGGAAAGGCTGAATTCTCATCTCTCAAATAAAAATAGAAAAGAATTAAAAATATAGTTATGCGATCAAAGCCTTATCTGCCTTTTAACCTGACCTTCAGCATCTTTAGGGCCTGGTACTCACCTGTCCTCCCTTGCCCTCCTCTCCACCCCTCTCCCAACTAGAGACACTGTGATCATCTGTTTTGCATGCTGAGCTTTGCATCAACGTTCTTTTGAGGAATGAGTTTTGTGGTGGAAATTTTGAAGACATCAGAACTGTTACCTTGCCGGGGTCCAGCCCCCGCAGGATCCAGGGAAACCCGAAGGAGGAACGGCATCAGCGATTGTGATTGATTTAGAGAGAGCGATAGATAAGAATGTTGTAGATATGAAAATAGAGGAGAGAAAGAGGCTGATACCCCTTGGTTTACATAGAGAACCAATAAAACTTCAAGGCAAGAAGTTTGCCCTGTTCACAGAGGCCACAGGTGCCCTCCCGGTCTCCCAAGGGAGTGAAGACGCAGAACGTCTTCCCGTTCAGGTCTTAGAAACCCGGGCAGATAAGTGAGCAGGGAGAGAGAGAGAGAGAGAGAACGAACACGGGGTGACCAAGCTTCTGCGAGGCCCCAGAGCTTTATTTTTCAAAAGGTACTTTTATACCTTGTCTTATACATAGGGGGAAATGAAAGACACAAGGTCATACAGAGTCAGCCCAAACATTCCAGCAGTTTTGCCATTATCGAAACCATGATTTTTTCTGCATACCTTTCCCACAAATGATGTTGTGTAGAGTATCTTCTGGCCTTGGAGGCCTGTGAACATTTTATGACCCTCTTTTGATAAAGGCTGCTTAAACAGAAAACTTATTTTCCCTCAAAGTGTTGTTTATATTTCTAATCTATGTCAGCCTCAGAAAAATGCCAAACAGAATTACGTTTTTCACAGAGCAAAGGTGCAGTGAGTTACAAGAAAGAACCAATGAGCTCAAAAGTCTGATATGGTTAAATTCAAGGCTACACGTGTTTTTCTTGCATTCTCTCTGTGTTAACTAATGCATTCCCAGGTGCACAGTGCATAAGAGATATGGGAACTTAGCAGCAAGCATGGGCCCAATAATGAAATCCTACACCAGCACTAGCACTACTCTAATAACTTTTAACTCTTTGAAAGGCTCTATGTTTTAGGCTTTGCGTGCTTCTCACAATTGGGAGGCTGTAAATAATTGTATGCATAGCTGNGTGTGTGTGTGTGCGTGTGTGTGCATTAACCTTCATTACAGTACTTGTGGGTTTCTCAATTTGATTCAGAAATCAATTATGCATCCCTAATGATGAAACCTCATTTGGGTAAGTCTTGGTGATTCTCCCCTTGCCAAGTCCATGACGAGACTGCCAGCTGGAATCAAAGATATAAAAATTGCCATTACTACTCTGTTTCAAGATTATCAAACTCCACTCGAAAGTTTCCCACCGGTTTTATTTGGGGAAGAAGTTATATGGCCCAGAGATCTGGGCGTGGGAGACCTACATGGTTCAAGTCACTTGGTTTGCGTTGTTTAATGGCGCTGGCTTAAATGGAACTCACACTCTAGTTCTGCAAGATTCTTGGGCTCCCTTTGTTCAATCCTCTCTTTCTGCCAATTAGCCGGGTTTGGATTCAAAAGCCTTTTTCTTCGATGCCAGTTATTGTTGGTTATCTTAGCAAATTCCCCCTCTACCGCTCAGTGAAGGGGCGAGTTCTGTCTTTGGCCTCTGGTGTCCCCTTTCCAGTCCATGGGAATGTGATATGAGTGAGTTTTTCTTGGAAAGAAATGCCTTGAAAATCACTAAGGCTCCTGTGAACGGGTCCTAAAGAGGCTTTTCTTGGAGCCAAGTCTGCTCTGTAGCCAGTGTTTTGTGGTGAATCTCGTGCTGCTGTGCCTTACCTGGCTGCAGAGGTCAAACTGTCTCTGGCATCTACAATTTTCAAACTGGTTGGCTGGAGAAATAGTGTAGACTTCTTTCTTCCTCCCTCTCTCCCTCCTTTTCTTTTCTCTCTGCCTCACTCCCTTTCCTCTCCCCTCTTCCCTCCCTTCCCTTCCTCCAGCCCTCCCTTCCTTTCCTATGTAAGCTGCCATGTATTAAGTTCTTAATCTGTGCCAGGCACTGAGCTGGAGCTTTTTCATAGAAGATGCATTTAGTTGTCATAACTCATTTTATAAGTGGAGATCAGTCCACACAGACAGAAATAACTTGCCTAAATTAGAGCTGATAAGTGTGGAAAACCAGGATTTGAACCAGCTCTGTCTGATTCTAAAACCTGTGTTCTTAAGGACAAAACTTCTGATACAACATGGAGTTTAAACCAAATCAGAAGAGAATGAAGATAATTCTTTCTCTCTTCCCCCAAAGATTTTAGTTTCTCTAGAATATTTCCAACTACTGGGATACTCAGTTGAAATCTAAAAGTTAAGATTCTCTTGGCAATACTTTTTCTCTATTCCCATAGTTAGAACCTTGATTAGCCAAAAGAAATTCCAAAGCTCTAAGCTGCTAATTAAAAGAAAATATTGTTTTGAATATCGTGAGGTCCTAAATCAGAAACCAACTGTACTGTTCATCAGCAACAGACAAAAATAGCTATTAAATGCCAAGCTCTGGCGAACAGGTACTCATTAGAGACAAACTATCTAATTCTTCTATGATTGCTACACAGTGATTGTTACAATTCTAAAGCATATGCCAGACACACAGCGCAGTGTTGAGAGGTTAGCGCAGGTTAAACATGGAGGTAGAAGATCAGAGGTCATTTGTTTCCCTTTTCTGTTGCTCCCAGCAAAAGTCAGACCATGAATTCCAAATGAGAAGCTAAACTCAGTTGGTTCCTTTCAGCATGTGCTTGATGAGGTATTTCTGATGGGGCTTTTATTGGTCAAGCTTGAAAAATCATCTTTTCAGAAAGGTCAAAATCCCCATTATCAAGGAGTAGGGAAATCAAGCTAGAAACTATGAATTCTGCTGTTAGTTTTCCTCCTTTCTCATTTCTTACACATAAGAAAGAGAGAGAGAAAAAAAAAAAACTTATAGATGACAGCTGGGATGTCCACATGGAAATAAGACTTTATTATATTTCCCCTCTACTGCTTGCTATTTACCTGAATGTAAGGAAAAGGTGAGAAAAATTAATGGGGCAACAAATACAATCCACTTTCTCTTCTTCTGCCTCAGTCTCTTAGAGTGTGATGATGAAGAGTTCAGATTCTGAAATTGAACTGCTCTGGGCTTAAATCCTGGCGACTTACTTTACTTGGTCCAAAATCAGATCCTGGCTTGACTTGGGCAAATGACACAACCTCTCTAATTTGTGGTTTTCCATGTATAAAGTAGGGATGAAAATAGTACCTATTATAATATGGTTACAGTGAAGATTAAAAAGATGAATGTAAATCCTCTAGCATGTGGTGAGTATTGAATAGAGGGGAGCTATTTAAAAGTTTATTATTGTTATTATTATTATCACAGAAAAGATACTAGTTTTTTCACTGAAATTACTGAAGCAATGGAGTTTTTCTGTGCTCGGTTGCTCAGTAGTATCCGACTCTTTGCAACCCCATGGACAGTAGCCTGCCAGGCTCCTCTGCCAATGGACGTTCCTAGGCAAGAATTCCGAAATGGGTTGCCATTTCTTTCTCCTGGGGACCATCCTGACCCAGGGATCAAACTGACATCTCCTGCATTGGCAGGCAGTTTCTTTTCCACTGTGCCACCTGGAAAGCTCTGAAGAAATGGGGATAGAAGCTCATAAAGGGAGTGGAAAGTTAGTACTGGGATGCCCTGATACCAAGTGTATGTAAATCATTTAATAGTGCGCAAAGGATCATCTTTTAAGTCTGTGCTCTGAGAGAAGGCTGAATCACTTCCATATCCATCAGTAAATACTGAAGGCAGTAACAGGGTGCGGTCCAAGAAATCCTGTTTACCTGGTAGTGACTAATCGCCTTTCTCTAATGAAGCTGGATTCTGCTGGAGTGGGTGGGAATGTCACAGTGGCCAGAGTCGGGGTACATGGGAGGTGGAAGGGAGAGGAAAGGCTCTAAGGTCGGCTCTGATCTGCATTCGTGACCTGTGACGGGACCACCATTTGGTACCCAATGTCTTCCATCAACCTGAGTCACCAGGCTCAGGTCAGAGTTCTGCTTTAAGCTGTGTGGCCTATGAGTGCCTAATTCCCACTCTCCTCACCAGCCAGGGCAAGGTTTTGTAGCTGAGTTCATCCTGGGGGTAAAAGCTTGGGTGATGCTTTTCGGAGGGATGGTATATTATCTTGTGATAAGGTATACAGAAGCTGTACTACCTTTCTTAGACTCTTAGGAGAAAAAATGAACTAGAAAGCTCACCTAGGGTGGAGGGAAATGGAAACTTTGAACTTTACAGCTCAGCAGGGAACGGAGGACTTTGAACTTTACAGCTTGCCTATTTCCTTGCCTTTGGTGAGTTAGCAGAGAGGCTGAGAGCAATCTCGCTTCCAAATATAGTCCTTGAATGCACTTTTGATCAGTAATGTAGGCCATTAGACGCTTTCCTTCTGGTCTTTCCTTTTTGATTTTTTTTTTTCCTTTTGTGTGGATTTTTTTTCCTACTTTGTTCATGTTTTTGGATGAACTCTATTTAGCTCTTTGATTAACATTTTGAAGGCATCCTGAGTAGGCTGAAGAATGAATCACCACCTGATGTATTGGACTAGGGCTACAGATCATTCTTTAGATTGTGTTAAGACTTCTCTGCCAGTTATTCTAAACTCTCTGCCTTTCTGAATGAAGACACTGGGCTCCCACCTTCTTCCTCGTAAATGATTCTGTCAAACTCATTGCAACTGTCCTACTCACATGAGTTTGGCCTACTTCTAAGCAAGTAAAGCAAATTCTCCGAATATCAAACTTATGATGGAGATTCTAAGGGGCGTCCAGATCATTGCTCTCCTCTATTCTACCCCTCCTGGTGGGAGGGGTCCCAATAACTGTTGACAGCAGAGGCCAGTGGATCCTGCCTAAGTGTTTTCAACGCCAGTTCAACTGCTATTTTTTTTTAATTTTTTATTTAATATATTGGAGCATAGCTGATTAGCAATGTTATGAGAGTTTCTGGTTGACAGCAAAGGGACTCAGCCGTATATACACATGTATCCATTTCCCCCAAACTCCCTTCCCATCCAGGCTGCCACATAACACTGAGCAGAGTTCGCCGTGTCATGCCGTTGTTGGTTATCCATTTTCAGTATATCAACTGCCAGGTTTCTTGCATCAGGAAATGAGTGCTCATCCGTACTCTCAGCTCCTGAGCAGCACTGTCCAGACCTGGTTGTCTCACTGTCCTCTGCCAGTAGATTTACATCATTACTTGTGCCCCGTGTGACTGCTCTGTCTCCAGCTCTGTTGAGACTGTCTGTGGGTGGTTTCCCTGTGCTGGGATGACAAGGGCAAAGGTCAGAAACTTCCATGATTCATTTCCTTTTTGCTGCACGCAGCGGATGGTTTTCTGGGTGAGTCACTCAGATGCCAAACACAGGAGGGATTTTCTTCACATAGAGGCCCTGAGGCTCCGCTATGCCCTGAACTAGAAGAACTGAGGTCTTAATATCATCTTAAAACTTTGCATTTATTCCGATGAGTTCATAACCCTGTTTGTAGCCCCTGTCTTTGTGTCTGATGACTGATTCGTGAACACTGCTTACTCCATGGAGAACTTTCTGGTGTCTTGTGAATTCCAACTGATTTCTGACTTTAGAATAGTTACTCTCTTAAAAAATACACCCCAAACATACTCCAGTATTTAAAGAATCTCTGGTATGCCGTCTATACTGGAGCATTAACTGCAGTCTCCTCTGCTGCCTCAAAAATCCTCCCTCCTCTCTTTCTTCCAGAATAACAATCTATAGCAAGAACATAGACTTCAACAGAGAACGATGTTTAAAAACCTACTCTGCAGGAAGGTGTCTTTTCCTCAGTGAAGGGCGGGTTATATTTCCTTTCTTTAACCTTCTGAAAATTATGAAATAGAATATATAAACAGAAAACAGAAACGTGGTATAATCAATAATTATAAAGTGAACACCCCTCAATCAAGGAAGGGAACAGGGCCAGCCCCGATGCCCCTCCTTTGTTTGCCTTCCAGACCACACTCCCTCCTTCCCTTCTAGAAGTCACCTCTAGTCTGGCTTTTGTGATAATCACTTCCTGGCTTTTCTGACCACCTGTTTTGTAAGGTTATTATTTTCTAAAGCAGTGTCACTTCTATCTTCTGCCCGCGGCACTGTGTCGTTCATTTGTTGTAAGTAATGACCACAAGCCCCAGGCTGGAGTGTATACAGTGTATACACCCTGTTCTCTTCCTTACCCGCAAACCCCCAAGACCTGCTGATCTGCGTTTTCTGTGTCATGAACTAACAACATTCTGGTATGCACATGTTTAAAATAATGACAGTGGAGAGGTAAAGCAAGCGTGAACCTTCCCCTGGTTTTCTGAACTGCCTGCCATGATGCTTCGGTTGTGGCTCTTTGCGACCCCAGGGGCGGTAGCCCTCCAGGCACCTTTGTCCCTGGGACTCTCCGGGCAGGAATACTGGAGTGGGCTCCCGTGCCCTCCTCCAGGGGAGCTTCCCACCCCAGGGATTGGACCCCTGTCTCCTAATGTCTCCGGCACTGGCGGGCAGGTCCTCTACCACTGGTGCCACCTGGGAAGAAAGTAGAGTTAAATGATTTTGTGATGGGAAACAGGAAATTTCCTCTTTAATTTCCCTGGGAAACAGCCCAGAAAGCTCTAAAATATGCAGAACTTGGGCATGAAAAATACCCAGTTGCTTTGTCCTGGCCTACCCCCTGCCCTTTGCTTCCTTCTTTGAGAACAATCGTGCCATTGCAAACACTTCACCACACTCTTCATTGCAACTCACGCCATGGATTCTTTGACTTTCTTTGTTCTGACATATTCTCTGTTGAGGTAGAAACAAAGGTAAGTGGGAATGGGACTTAAAACCTCATTCGTAACATTTTTCTTACACTGTCTTCCTCTGTTTCCTTGATTGGCTCAGGCAGGTTTGTGGACGGAAAGCTAACCTTTATTGTATTCCCAGTTCATGCTATGCTTTTGAGTCCATTATCTTATTAAATACTAACAATGCTATGGGATAATTATTTATTTTCTCCATTTTGTGATGGAGACCACTGAGTTCCAGAGATTTGTTGCTGTTCAGTTGCCAGGTCATGTCCAACTCTTTGCGACCCCATGGACTGTCCCTCACTATCTCCTGGAGTTTGCCCAAGTTCATGTACATTGAATCTGCCACAATGCAGAGGTAACTGTTAACACTCAGGATTACGTAGAACTAGGCCCTACCAGGATCCCAAGATCTGATTCTAAACCCAAGTTCTGACTTCTTTATCAAACTGCCTCTCACTTCATTTGCTTGATGACCTTTGAATGCCCTTGGTAACCACTTTTTAAAGTGCTTCCATTTCTATTAGAATGAAAAGTTAATGGGTTTATTAGGAGTAATGGATTCAAGGTTCCAAACATTTTTCTTCTTAGGAGCTTAGGCTTGATTGCCTGCAGGATAATGGGCTTCAGGTTATGGTAGTTCCCTTGTGGCTGGAGGAAGGCTGGTCAGTCTTTGAAACTCTCTTTCGATTCAGTGCCAATTTCTGTGCTTCCTGCCGGCACAGGTCCGGCTATCTCTCTGACCTGGTACCTGTAGCCTGTAGATGCCTTTATGCGCTTAACATGAGAAAAGCCAACCAGAAGACATCAAAGATGATGTGGATTGGGATCACCCCGGAAACATCTGCTGTGCTATAACTAACTGCTCACTCTAGGGTGCAGTTTCGTGTAGAGCCTCTCCCTCCGGCATCTCACCCAGGATGTGGACACGGAGGGCCCACAAACGAGGTAAGAGGCAGTTTGATAAAGAAGTCAGAACTTGGGTTTAGAATCAGACCTGGGGGCCTGGTAGTGCCTAGTTCTATGTAATCCTGAGTGTTAACAGTCACCTAAATCTGCATTGCGGCATCACCGATTCACGACACCGAGTGTGTCTTGGCTGTGAGGCGGTCCCCCAGTGTGGCCCTGTATCCAGTGTTTCCCCGCCAGAGTAAAGCAGGTTAAATGTTTGTATGAAACAGTGGGTCAGTTAAACAGACAAGGCAGGGATTCAATTTTGGAGTATGTCTGGAGATGGTGTTAATGGGGCATGTTGGAGTTACCTTCAGAGGTGCTTATGAATCGTCCTTCACTTTGGGAGGGAGAAGCGTCTGAGTCGAATGTGGATCCTGAACAAGGCTCTGAGCCTGTCACTGGGGCCAGGACCTTGGACCTGTGTCTTTCATTCACCATGTAAATTTCAGGGCCCAGTGTTAAAGGGTCTTTTTTCAGAGAAGGAAGTTGGAGAGAAAGCAGTGGTGGTGGCTCCCATATCAACACACCTCTGGGCCCTTTAAACCTGGGTGAGATGAGGAATAATTTTTTTGTCCCTGATCCCGGCTGTACTCTCCAAAGTGATCTGTTATTGTTATCCTCTCAAGAAATGCTTCCCCCTACTTTTCTAATATGTATGTTGAATGATTTGTTCATTCTTGATTCGCTCATTTAATAATCAACACATGATTTCTGAGCTCACAAGAAGATGCTGTCTTAGATCCTGGTAATGCACGAATGAACTAGACAGATGAATGGCACCATTTATTTCCTTCTTAAAAGTGTTCATGTTTTTTAGGATGAAATTAAAACACTTCCTAACGCCATACACAAAGATAAACTCAAAATGGATGAAAGACCTGAATGTAAGACCAGAAACTACAAAACTCTTAGAGGAAAACATAGGCAGAACATTCGATGACATAAACCAAAGCAAGATCCTCTATGACCCACCTCCCAGAGTAAGGGAGATAAAAACAAAAGTAAGCAAGTGGGACCTGAGCAAACTTATAAGCTTTTGCACAACAAAGGAAACTGTAAGCAAGGCGAAAAGACCACCCTCAGAATGGGAGAAAATAATAGCAGATGAAACAACTGACAAAGGATTAATTTCCAAAATACACAAGCAGCGCATACAATTCAATAGCAGAAAAACAAACAACCCAATCAAAAAGTGGGAGAAAGACCTAAACAGACGTTTCTCCAAAGAAGACATACAGATGGCTAACAAACACATGAAAAGATGCTCAACATTGCTCATTATTAGAGAAATGCAAGTCAAAACCACAATGAGATATCACCTCATACCAATCAGAATGGCCACCATCAAAAAGTCTACAAACAGCTGGAAAGGGTGTGGAGGAAAGGGAATGCTCTTGCACTGTTGGTGGGAATGTAAACCGATATTGCCACTATGGAAGACAGTATGGCGATTCCTTAAGAAACTAGGAATAAAACCACCATATGACACAACAATCCCACTCTAGGCCTATACCCTGAGGGAACCAAAATTGAAAAAGACACATTTATCCCACTGTTCATTGCAGCACTATTTACAATAGCTAGAACATGGAAGCAACCTAGATGTCCATCAACAGATGAATGGATAAAGAAGTGGTGGTACATATACGCAACGAAATATTACTCAGCTATAAAAAGGAGCACATAAGAGTCATTTCTAATGAGGTGGATGAACCTAGAGCCTATTATACAGAGGGAAGTGAGTCAGAAAGAGAAAGATAAATATCGTATTCTAACGCATATACACAGAATCTAGAAAAATGGTGCTGAAGAATTTATCTACAGGGAAGCAATGGAGAAACAGACAGAGAGAATAGACTTATGGCCATGGGGAGAGGGGAGGAGAGGGTGAGTGTATAGAGAGAGTAACATGGAAACTTACATTACCATATGTAAAATAGAGAGCCAGTGGGAATTTGTCATATGGCTCAGGAAACTCAAACAGGGTCTCTGTATCAACCTAGAGGGGTGGGATGGGGAGGGAGATGGGAGGGAGGTTCAAAAGGGAGGGGAATATGTATACCTATGGCTGATTCATGTTGAGGTTTGACAGAAAACAAGAAAATTCTGTAAAGCAATTATCCTTCAATAAAATAACTTAATTTTTAAAAAGTGTTCGTTTTTTAAAATGAACTTTTAGCATACAGTGATGTGATTATAAATGCTATGAAAAAATGTTCCTAGTTTATCATAGGAATGAGAGAAAACAAGGCTGAATGTGGCCCTGAGACCAGTGTTACACACCAGGGGAATAATGAGGGGTTTTACTGAGAGAGGAAGCCTGATCCTGACAAGGAAATGGCCGCGGGTGGCATCCTCCTCATTTTCCTCCTCGCTCTTTCTATCCTGGCAGCAAGTCTTGGGTTTTGTTGTTGTGAGACTTTTAGATTCCTTATCTGGCTGCCCCAGGCCTTTGCTGCAGCCTGTGGGCTCCTTCAGTGGTGTCCTGTGGGCCAGGGCTTGGACACAGCCCCCCTGCACTGATAGCACAGAGTGTTAGCTTCTGGACCACCAGGGAAGTCTCTGTTTTTGTGAATTTTTGTGGGTTTCATTTTGTGATTTTGAATTTGTGAAGTTATTGTGAGGGGTACTGTTCCTGACTTTATGTGAGTTATCAAATCTCTCCATACATCTGAGATTGTGTAGTATCACACGATGTTAGAACTGAATGGGACCTCAAGTGTTTATCCATGAACAGGTGGGCACGCGATTGGCCCAACATCACCGACTGGGTAGTGGCAGCTGGTCTTGCTCTTCTGTCCCCAGAATGGAGTTCCTGCCTGATTTGACTCTCTCACATCTGTTCTGCAACTGACCAAGCTTCGTGGTGTCACCGGCTCCTCTTCATATCTGACACATATATTAATGTGATGGCTGATGACTAATACACATGAGAGTTTACTGTATGCTAAGCCGGGAGCTGAGGACTTTAGATATATGATGTTTTAAATCCTCACAACACTGTAAGACTAGCATTATTATCCTTTTCATCTGGCATATAAGAAAACAGATGAGAGAGGCCAAGTTAATGGTTCCCTTACCAGCCTTCAGAAGGAAGATTGTTTTGCATTGTCCCTGCTGGTCCAGTGATAAAGAACCCACCTTGCAATGCATGGGACAGGGGTCTGATCCCTGCTCAGGGATCAAAGAGCCTGCATGCCACGGAACAGCTAAGCCCACGAGCCACAACTAGAGAGTCTGTGCTGCAATGAGAGGTTCTGCCTGCTGGGACCTGACTCAGCCAAAATAGAAACAATTAAATAAGGAAATATTGAAAAGCTAGATTATCTTGAACAACAAAAGTAACTAACAGCATTGAATTACAACTCAGAATAAGATTAATGCTACAAGTCCATAGTGAATCAGCAAATAATTGAATAAATAAATGAAAGGAAGGAACAATTCTCCTTACACAAGGATTCCAGTTAATAAACAGAAAGGGGATGAAGGAAATAGAAAATTACCACTAGGACCCCAGAGTAATAATTATTGCAAGTATTAGTGCATGAAAGTTTGAGGACAAATATTTGCAGGATATATATATATGTATATATATTGAGGATAATATTTGCAGCATCTCAAAGTACCTTCCTCAAAGTATTTATTAAGTAAAAAAGGAAAAATGTCACTTTAGTATTAATAGTAATGCAGCAAATACCACCCCAACTAAGCGATCAAGTAAGATCACAACAGTGTCTTATATCCCTGATGTGATGCACTGGAAAGGAACTTCTGCTTTTGTGGTATCCTTGATCAACTGTCAGTTTCACCTTGTATACCATTTTGTATAACATCAGTTTTATCACAAGAAAATACCTGACAAATACAAATTAAGCAACATGCTACAAGTTATCTAGCACTGCTCTTCAAAAGTGTCAAGGAAGCCAAGGAAAACCTTGAGTACCTGTCACAGTTTGGAGGGGCCTAAGGGGCCACGACAACTCAATGCAATGTGGAATCCCAGAGAAGAAAGAGGATGTTTGTGAGAAACTGGTGGAAACCAAAGAAGTATGACTCCAAGTAAGGACAGCATTGGATAAATGGTACTTTCTTAGTCTTGATAATTGCATGAGGGTTACACAAGATGTTAGCCCTGGGGAAAACTGGGTAAATGATATATGGAAACTTCGTGTACCATTTTCGCAAGTTTTTGGTCATCTCAAATTATTTCAAAATTGGAAGTTAGACGACTTTCCTGGTTGTTCAGTGGTTAAGAATCTGCCTGCCAATGCAGGAGACATGGGTCTGAACTCTGGTCCAGGAAGATCCCACATGCCTCGAAACAGTGAAGCCCATGCACCCAACTCCTGAAGCCTACGTGCCTAGAGCCCATGCTCTGCAGCAAGAGAAGCTGCTGCAATGAGAAGTCCATGCACCATAATTAGAAAGAGCCTGCATGCAGCAATGAAGACCCAACACAGGCAAGGATAAATAAACAAACACGGTGAAAAAACATCGGACATTAGAAAGTAGATTATAGAATAGACTGCGAGATCCCATCTCAGACTTACTAGATTGGAATTTTTCCGGTTGCTATGACCTAGAAATCTGTACTGGCAACCCACTCCAGCATTCTTCCCTGGAGAATTCCATGGACAGAGGAGCCTTGGTGTGCTGCAGTCCATGGGGTTGCAAAGAGTTGAACATGACTTAGTGACTCAGTAACAACAACAACGATACAGTTATTAGAGCATTGAGCACAGGAACAAGAAAGCAGATAAACTTATTGTGCACTTTCTATAGTCAGTGGTTAGTGTGGCAGAGGAATTGGGAAGTTTGGAATAGGTTAAACATTTCTGAAGACCTTTCAAGATTTCCTGGATGGCCAAATTGCTTGTGTTTCCTGCCACCTGACTGCAGCGAACATGAAACAAGAGAGTAGATGGTATTTATCATGGTACCTAGTCATGAGCCCTTACAAAGACTTTTGTCTCTAGCAGCTTTATTCTGGTTCATTCCTTGCTAGCTGTGTGATCAAGATCCAGTCATTTAAATCCCTGGGCCTCAGTTCTCTAATACATATAATGGTGACGGTCATTGTACCTGCACACAGGGTCATTACCAGGATTAAGTGAATTACACTAAGTGCTAAGAGCAGTGCTTGATCCATATTAGGTGGTCTGTAAACCTTAGTTATCATCTTCATTCCCATCATTATTCTTTTTACCATTTCCCTTCGTTAAAGAGCTCTCTGACAATTTGGCCCCATCAGGGCATCCCTCACATGTCAAAACCAGGCTGCTTCTGACAGTAGTGTGTTTTTATGGACAAATGCTTGGCTGTTCCACTCCACTGGCTTGATAGGAACTTGGCTTGGTTATTAGGCCACATAGTATACTGTTGTTCCATTTTTGCCATCTGAGCAAAAAGGAAAATGGTGCATACCTCCTCAGAATAGTCTATCTGTTAAGAATTCCGTTGCCATCACCCACACCCACCCCCACCCCCGTGAACTCTGTCACACAGAGTCTCTCTCCACTTTGTGCATTTGGACATTCTTTTTAAAGTTTTTATATCCTCAGCACTGGAAATTTCTTTCAAGGGGACAGATAGAGTAGGCACATCTACAGAGATGTAGCGGGTGTGTGCTAAGTCGCGTCAGTCATGCCTGACTCTGCGACCCTATGGACTGTATCCTGCCAGGCTCCCCTGTCCATGGGGTTCTCCAAGCAAAAATATTGGAGTGGGTTGCCTTGGCCTTCTCCCGGGGATCTTCTTGACCCAGGGAATCAACCCATACCTCATGTCTCCTGCATTGCCAGGGCGGTTCTTTACCACTAGCGCCACCAGAGATGTAGACCTACCCTTTAAAATGCTCTGAAATTGCCAATCAGCCCAGTCTCATATGTTCTCTGCCCTGCATTCTAGCAGGTTATTTCACTGTCTTGCCTTTTTTATCCCCCTTTTGTAGCCACACAATGTACTATTTCACTACAAGGAAAAAACAGAACACCTGTTGTAAATCTTTGAGGATTTTGTTCTGTGTTTTCTTATAAAGCCAAACCAGAAACCCTACTGGCAAAACCAGCTGTGTCTCATATTTAAACACAAATAATAAAATGTCAAAGGAAATATAAAGCGATTTAGCCAATAAAAATAGTACATGGAGGGGGGTGGGGCAGAGTCTGATTTCAAGATTTATGAGCTGAAAGCAAGTTACAGTTTAATGAATATTAAATGAAATCCATCTTATTTGGGGAAGACAGACTGTATTTTCTTATGGACATGTACGTGGAAGGCCTCTTTTCTGAAACTTGAGCCGTCTCCTCAAAATGCTATGTCAGTACGCTGTAATAAATCATCTGAAAACTATAAAATATACGATGGTTTGGTACTATGGAAATAATTTTTTTTCTCTAAAATACATCAGATTTTTATCTACAGAGAAATGTTATGAGGGAAGAAGAAGAAAAGAAAGCAGATCTTCTATTTTGCTTAACTGACCCTTGATTTGAGGGGCTTGTGATGTTGAAGTTGAGGCCAGGTTTGGTACTGGACTCTGACGTGGGCCAAGTCAGTTCCCCACATCCTCAGTACTTTCTCCCATGCTCCAAACTCTCCTTCAGTCCTGGCTGCCATGAGGAAATCTGCCTTCTCTCCCCTAAAACTCCCACCCTCTCATGTCACCGGAAGAAGACGGACTCTTAGGGTGGATGTGACCTTTTAGGAGAGTGTTCCCTGGCGGTCCAGTGGCTGAGAATCACCTGGCAGTGTAGAGGACGCTGGTTTGATTCCTGGTCTGGGAAAATCCCACGTGCTGAGGGGCAACTAAGCCCCTCAGCTACTGAGCCCACTCTCAAGGGCCTGAGAGCTCCCTCTAGAGCTTGAGCTCTAAGAAAAGCCGCCGCAGTGAGGAGCCTGAGCGCGGCACCTGGAGAGGAGCCCTGGCTTGCCACAACTAGAGAGGGCCCGTGTACAGCCACGGAGACCCAGGGCAGCCAACAGGGAATAAATAAAAACTAAACGAAAAACAAAAAAAAATCCCACTCTAAAAAAAAAAAAAAAAGAGTATTTGCCTTTAAAATATTCTTACTGGAAGTGGAAGGAAAAGTGAAAGTAAAAGTCACTCATCCTGTCTGACTCTTTGCAACCCCAAGGACTTTACAGTCCGCGGAATGCTCCAGGCCAGAATACTGGAGTGGGTAGCCTTTCCCTTCTCCAGGGTATCTTCCCAAACCAGGGATGGAACTGAGGTCTCCTGCATTGCTGGANAGGGGCGCTGGCGTCCGGCGCCGCGTCCGGGCGTGAGGCTGCGGCATCGCTCCCACCTGGGCGCCGGGGCGCTAGAGGAAGAGGAGCCGAGTTTGTGTGTGTGTATGTATGTATAGGCATGTTGCCTCCTCTTCCTCCTCGGCCCCCGCCTCTCGGCCTTTTTGCTGAAAATCCGAACTGGTTGTCAAGTGGTTTGCCTCGGGCGGGTTCCTGGCGCGAATTCAGCTCCGAGACCTGTGCGTTTCGGCGCTTGGATTTTTTTTTTTCCCCTTCCGAAACTTTCTGCCCGGGCCGAGCGTGACTTCGCTGAGCCGCGGCTGCGCCCGGGTCTTGGGCTGCGCGGGGCGGGTGGGCGTGTGCGCAGGCGGTCCCCGGCGCGGCTGCCCAGCCCCTCATTGTGCCGGGAGGAGATGAATAGGGTGGTGATATTTCAAACGTGCCAGCCGCCAGCCACCTCCAGCTTGGCCGCGGACCGGAGTGGGAGCGGCCGGCGCCCGGGAAGGCTTTCCTGGAGAGCTCCTCCGACACCGCAGAGCGCCGCCGCGTCTCCTTTCCCTTTCCTCCCGCTAATTTTGAAGAATCTACTAGCGTTCAGAATCTTTACTCCTCCTCCTAGATTTGTGGCTTCGCTTTTCCATTTGAGCAAGAAACACTCGATGGTTTATTTGGTATTATAGGGATAGTCCGTGGTCATCTTTAAATAAAATCACGACGCATTTCTCGTTGGTTTGTTTTCTTTGGGGCACTAGCCTGCAGTGTCTTAGACTTTTCCCCTTCTCATTCACTTTGGTGTCTGCCTAGCGAATTTCATAACCATTGGTGGCGTCTATGAAAACTGCGTAAGTCATTACTAATGTGATGTATTACGATATTTACTTGAACGTAAGTTAAGGATGTCAATAAAGCCTTTCTTAAAAACAAGCACCCCGCCCTCAAACAAGCCTACTACTAGAATGACGGAAACATATTTATTAAGGACTTAAATTGATGGGTAAAAATTGAATTCTTAAGATTTTATTTTAATTTTATTTTTTATTTTTTTTTAAATTCTTAAGATTGTAAATCGCAGTGGCTATTTGGTAGATTTAGGTACTTTAAAAATTAACGCTATCAATCTTATATTTGAGGTCTCCTTTGGTAAATGATGGAAATTTAGCCCAGAAGTAAGGAGAACTGTAGTGTTTTGGCTCTTTGAGTTTTGGTCACGACTTTCAAATTTAAGCATTTCTTCCTACATAGCCCATTTTGTTCAGAAAAGTTATAAGGAGTTGGAAAAAAGCATGCCCTTAGTTTTGGGGATGGCTGTTTGTGTGAGGGTGTGTAGATGGATATATGTATATGTAGATCTGTTTGATTGAGGCAGTGTCATTTTTCACTTAATTCTTTGAATCATGGCAGTATTAAAGGAATCCTTGATATTCCTTTATTCATATATTCAACAAGTATTTGTATGCCATTCCTAGAATACATTGGTAGAGCTTTGAGCAAGAAAAGCAAAGTTTATGAAGACGTCTCTCTTCGGGGGCTTCAGAACTGGTGACAAAGACCATTCCGGATAATGCCGTGAAGATAGAAAGTGAAGATGGGGTGCATTCAGTACAGTGATAGACAAACATTTGAAAACTGTGCCAGTCAATTTGCAGCTCTATTTTCATGTATCTATCCCTGGTGGTCATCCTGTGAGGCAGACACTGTAGTTATAACCACTTTACAGATGAAGCAGAGGCATAGCATGAGTAAGCAACATGTCCAGCTATTAAGTTCAGTCTAGGCTGACTGAGACCAGAGCTCACTCTCAGTGCTCTGAGGAGGTGGCATTTGAATAGAGTTTAGAATAAAGAGAAGGTGGGAGTATGGCAAAGGCCCTGGGGAGGAATGGGCTAGGAATGTTGGAGGAACCCGAAAAGGTTGGAGTGGCTAGAGTGCTACTGGAGAGGATGGTGATTTGGGGAGGAGTCAAAATGGGTAGGGCCTGGCCTTATAGGCCCCTGAGAGGCACACAGATAGGAGTGGCGGGATCTGATTCCTATTAAAAAGTATACTGGCTGTTAATGTGGAGAATGGATTATGAGTGGTGGGAAGAATTACGCACTGAGAGCTTGCCTTCCATAGTAATTGGGAAGAACTCTGGTGACTTGAAGTGGTGTGGGGAGAGAAGTGATGGTGGAGGGACTTGAAGAGCCTGGACTTAAATTAGCCTCAGAGGTTTTCCTCATTTTACAGACAGCTCTGATAGAGAGTAAGGTCACACAATTAGCTTGGTTTGAACCAATATTCGGGTCTCCAGATGCCCAGTGTTTTTGGTTTTTACTTAGTTTTCCAGAGCGAGAGAGGGAGTATAGATCTAATTTTAAATTGTAATAGTATAATGACTGGCACACTTGAATTTTATGACTATATAGGCCTGGTTTGATGCAATATGATCTACTTTTATCATTATCTGCTTGTATGTACAAGTGCCACTTCATTCATTTTAATTCAGTTCAGTTCTGTGAGTTTTTATGACTTGAACCACTTCCTGTGGCTCCTTTTTTAGAATGCTAGTATTTGTGGTTGTGAGAAATGAGATTAAGATATTTCAACTGAGATTGTTAGCTTGTCAGATTGTCACTGATTTTAGTTTGCTGATTATTAACTGTGTTGCTTTGTGAGTAACAGGCAGCAGGGAAGAGCTACAGTGTCATTCAAGCACAAATCAAACTGTAAGAATTGGCTAAAACACATGTCTTGCGATAGATTTTATTTTTGGGGCCTATGCAACTGTATACAATTTTTTAATTTAAAGAGTAAAAAAATTTTTTTCCTCACGTGCAACTTTTTCTTGAAACGTAATTCACATACCATAAAATTTTATTTTTAAAAAATTTAGTTTTTCAAGTATGTAATTTGCTTTTTTAAAAATATATTTACAAAGTTGTGCAACTATTATCTAATTCCAGAACATTTATATCACCTTAAAAAAGAAACCCTGTATTTGTTGCTTCCCATTCTCCCTTGCCCACAGCAGTCACTAATTTGTTTTCTGTTTCTATAAGCTTAGCTATTCTGGATGTTTTATATAAACAGAATCATCAATATATGATCTTCTGTCTGCTTGCTTTCTCTTAGCATAATATTTCTAAGGTTATCTATGTTATAGCATGTATTGGTATTTCATTCCTTTATATTGCCAAGTAACATTTTATTGTGTTTGTTTTAGTTGAGCATTTGTGTTTTAAACTTTTTTGGCTAACATTTTTTAACACCTTTTTTTTTAATTAAAACTTTTTATTTTGAAATAGTATGATTTGCAGGGAGTTGCAAAAACAGTACAGGGTTCCCAGTGTCCACTTTGTCCATCTTCCCCAGTGGTGGTATATTCTATAACCTAGAGCACTGTCAAAACCAGAGAATTGACTGGGACACAGGACTTAACTCAAGTAAGGTTTCGCTAGTTTTTACATCCATTGTATATGTGCAGCTCTATCAAGTGTTACCACTTGTGAAATCATCACCACAATTAGAATGAGGAACTGTTCCATCATCACAGTGTAACTTCTCTTGTACTTTTTAGTAATCATACTCTCTCTTTAGCCCTAACCCCCCATAGGCACTGATCTGTTCATCACTGTAATTTTGCTACTTTGAGAAAATTGTATAAATGGAATCATATAATATGCAACTTTAAAAATTATTACTATTTTTTAAGTTAATGTATGTATTTTGGCTGCACTGTGGGGCATGTGGGATCTTAGTTTACTAACCAGGGATTGAACCTGTGTCCTTGCATTGGAAGCATGGAGTCTTAATCACTGGACCACCAGGAAATCTGAGTATGTAACCTTTTGAGATTCACTTTTCTCAGACAGCATAGCGCCCTTCCATCTCATCTTTGTTGCTGGTGTATTGGTAACTTCTTTTTCTTGCTCTTGCTGAGTAGCATTTCACAGTTTGTTTATCCATTATTCATTCATCTGTTGAAGGACACATGGATAGTTTATAAATCTGCTAAACATTCCTGTAACAGGTTTTTAATGTAAACATGTTTTTTCCACTTATGTAGGTTACCCAAGAGTATGATTGCTGGAGGACTTAGTTTGCATTTTGACTTTCTAGTAAGTTAGCAACTTGGTCTCTTGGTGTCTGTCCCTCTCTCTGTTCTTCTCTGCATGATATTTGTGATCTGTGTATATGGTATTGGTGATGGGATTCTGTATCCTTTGGGCTCTTAACTTTCTATTGGCTGGTGGAGCTGGTTGGTTAGCTGCTTTCTTAGAGTATGTGTCAGTTCTGACTGCCACAGAAAATGGTAGGCATGGGGTTGGTGGCATTGGGTCAGTAAATCACAGGTGAGGCAATTTAGGAATGCTGTCATACAAGTTTATATCTTACTAGGTAAGCCTCAAGTGTACCCTATAGTATAAACTCAAGCTCACAAGCCCATGACTTTGAAATTCCTCCTATGGAAGGAAATCACTTATTTTTGACTTCTTAACTTTATTATACTGTTGTGTATTTAACAATTATTCTTATATACCAACAAAGCTGTTCAACATAACAAATATATATGAAACAGATACCTAGTGCTTGCCAGTGTGTTGGATGCTAGGAAGAATAAGATAAATCCCTATGCTAACTGGCAAGTAGGGGGGATTACCTGGGCAACAGAGCATTGCAGAATGGTATGGTGAGTGCTGTAAGATTTAGGTACAGTGGTGCTTTGATTGTTAAGGGATGGTGATTGTTAGGAAGAGAGCTTGTTGGATTTTAACTTTATTGTTATTTTAATGAGTAGGTTAATTTTAAATGATACAAGTAATATGGTCATGGTAGAAAATTCAGGGAATTCCTTGGTGATCCTGTGCTTAGGACTTGGAGCTTCCATGCAGGGGGCACAGGTTCGATCCCTAGTCAGGAACTTGATCCTGCAAGCTGTGTGGTGTGGCTAAAAAGGAAAAAAATAGTATAAAACAGTTAAAAAAAATAGACATCCATTGTAGTTCCGCCAGTTATTCTGGTGTGTTATCTTTTTATATGTACATACTTTTGTCTTTTAAATAATTGAATTATATGTGTATACGTATATTTGATGCATTATCCTTTTATCTGTGCATATTTTTCCCAGCTTTATTATTATTAAGATATCATTGCCATATAATGTATGTAAGTTTAAGGTGTACAACATGATTTGATGTATGTATATTGTGAAATGATTTGTTGTTGTTTAGTCGCTAAGTCCTATATCTGACTCTTGGTGACCCCATGGCCTATAGCCTGCCAGACTCCTCTCTCCATGAGATTTCCCATCAAGAATACTGAAGTGGGTTGCCATTTCCTTCTCCAGGGGATCTTCCTGACCCAGAGATTGAACCCTTGTCTCCTTCTTTGGCAGGCAGATTCTTTACTGCTGAGCCACCAGGGAAACCTCTGTGAAATGATTACCACATTAAGATTAGTTAATACCTCCTCCATGCTCTCATATAATTACTTTTTTCTTTTGTGGTGATAACATTTAAGCTCTTTGCTCTTGAGTGGTACTGTTTGCTAATGTGGTACTGTTAATTATAGTTTGCTTATGCATATTTTTGTTTTCTCAAAACTGAGCTATAGCATATATACAGTCATGTGTGTAAATGTAGTAAATAGTAGTAAATGTAGTAAAGAGCTCTAATCTTCAGTGTATAGCTTGATGATTTTTACATTCATTTATATCCGTGTCACCACCACTCAGATCAGAATGCAGACCCTTCCAATACTCTGTATGTGCTCAGTCTTGCAGTGGTGTCTGACTCTTTGTGACACCCTATGTAGCCTGCCAGGACTATCCTTGGACTTTTCCAGGCAAGAATACAGAAGTGGGTTCCATTTCCTACTCCAGGGGATCTTCCGGATCCAGCAATCGAGCCCACTGTATGGTTCCTCAAACCTCTCCCCAGTTTATACCCTGCTGCCGGAGGTAACCACTTCACTGGTATGTGTCATTATTGGTTAGTTTTGCCTGTTCTTGAACTTATAAGTGGAATCATATGGTAATACTTTAGGTTCTAGCTTCTTTCATGCAACACTGTATCTGTGAGATTTGTCTGTATTGTTGCAAGTACTAGTTGTACCCTTAAGTCTGTTGTTACTACTTTCTGATATTCCACTGAATGAATATACTACCACAATTTTTTTCCTTCAGTTTTTAGTCATTATGAATAAAGCAGCTACAAGTATTCCTGTACATGCCCTTTGTGGGCATTTGCAGTTGTTTCTCTTGGGGATATATTCTAGCAGTGGGATTGCTAGGTTATAGAAGAGGTGTATGCTTAGTAGTACTTGCAAAGATATTTTTCCCAACTTCATGAAATAGTTCTGATTGAACTGCATTACATTCCCACCCACAATGTATGGAGTTTCAGTTGTTCCATGTCTTTGTAATATTTGATCATGTCCTTCTTTTTAATTTTAGCCATTCTGGGTGTGTACTGATGTCTCATTGAGGTTTTAACTTGCATTTGCCTGAGTGATGCTTTTGAACATCGTTTTGTATGTTTATTGGTCATTTGAATTTTCTGTTTTGTGAAGTGCCTGTTTTGTCTTTTGCCCATTTTTAAAAAATGGAGTGTAAGCCTTATTTCTTACAGAAAATTATGTATTTGGTTGAGATCTAATTTACATACCATATAGTTCATCTGCTTAAAGTGTACAGTTCAGTAGTTTTTAGTAGATTTACAGAGAGTTAAACTGTTAAACTGGATCTTGAAGAGCCAATAAAAATTTGCCAAGTAAATAGGAGGGGGCAGGGTGAGGGTCTTCCAAGCAGAAACTTTGTTGCAGTTGATGTTAACATGTGGGGTGTAAGTGGCATGCTTGAATTCCTGAAATATCGAGCAGGGAGGTAAGACTGGGGTGCAGGTGTGGTGAGTGCTGAGTGGGGTTCATTGCTGAGGTGCAGATTGAGATGTTTTAGAAAGATTACTCTAGCTGCTGTGTGGAGAATGGCTTAGAGGCAAGAGAGCCATTAGGGGGCCATTGCAGGAGGCTTCAGGAGACTGGTAGGTATTAAGGGAGTAGAATTCATTGGATTTAATGTTTAATGTCAGAGGAGCATGAGAGGAGACTGGAATGAACCCCAGGTTTCTGAATTAGCTAAATTTGTGGATGGTATTGCCATTCATCAAGATAGAGAATGTGCAGCAGCTTTGGAAAAAGCTAATGATGGCTTTTGTTAGGCAGTTAGAGGTGTCTGGTTCACTTCCAGTTTAAGGTATTGGTCAGTGTTGACTGCTAGAACACTGGGAGAGCTCCGGTTAGAAATGGTAACTGGAGTTGTTGGTGGTAGCTGGCTGAAGGTGTTGAATGTGTAGAAAAGAAAGCCATAGGGTAAAGGAGGGTAAAGGAGGGTAAAGGAGGAGGCAGAGGGATAGGAGAGCCAGGAGAAAGCTGATTCCGTTACCAAGGACATTTCAAGAAGGGAATGGTCAGTAGAACACAATCTGTGAGGGGAAAAAAAAAATTCAAGTGAGATGAACCCTAGTGTTGGCCTTTTGACTTTGGCAAGTAGGAAATTGTTAGAGCCCACAGCTGGAGCAGTCTTAGCACAGTGTGTTTGGACACAGAGACCTATAGCCCCATGAGATGAGATGACAGGGTAATCTTTTTTTTTTTTTCTTTTTAAAGATTACTAGTTAAATAAGCTTTCTTTATGTCAAGGAGAAAAGGTAAAGAGAAAGTGGTTCTTGAGAAGTGTTTTTCCCCCCTGCCAAATGTAAGCAAATGACTAGGAGCTAGTAGAAAATACTAATGAGGCATTTGGAGCAGAAGCCTTGAGTTGACAGGAGGGAATGGGATTAGAGCACAGGTCTGTTTTGTACAGAAGGAGGCTATCTTCTTCTGAGAAGAGGAAGGCTATAGGCTGCATGTCTTAAAAGCACGCTCCTTAAAAAATAAATAAATAAAAGCATTCTCCTAGACTTTGTTGGTGGAGAAGGCAATGGCACCCCACTCCAGTGCTCTTGCCTGGAAAATCCCATGGACGGAGGAGAATGGAAGGCTGGAGTCTATGGAGTCGCTAAGAGTTGGCCTTGACTGAGCAACTTCACTTTGACTTTTCACTTTCATGCATTGGAGAAGGAAATGGCAACCCACTCCAGTGTTCTTGCTTGGAGAATCCCAGGGACGGCAGAGCCTGGTGGGCTGCCATCTGGGTTGCACAGAGTTGGACATGACTAATGCGACTTAGCAGCAGCAGCAGACTTTGTCGGAATCTTACATGGTACATGTTATGGGCACCATGCCATATTGTCTTTGGAAAATCCAAATAGAAAAGACCTCTGGCCCTAAGATTGTGTACTCATGGTAAATGTTCAGTAAAGTTTGGCTGCAGTTATTAGGATTTGGTTGTTGCTGTCTTTTTTTTTTCAAAATGATTTGTCTTGTCATCCCAACTCTTTCGTGTCTCTCCATATATGAGTACTGAGGTGTTGACTTCTCTGTTCCTGCTTTAGTTCCCTATTGTTTTAATTACTGTAGTTCTGAGTACTTTTTAGGCTTTTGTAGGGCAAGGGCTCTCCCACATATCCCATATACACTTTGTCATTCTTGGTTTCAAAAATTTTTTGGCTGTTCTTGCATATTATTAAGATTATATTTCTAAGTTCCTCCTCCAGTTTATTTTTGCTGTTTAGTTTAAAATAATACTGAGTTACTGAGTTCACTGTCAGGGCCTGGGTTCCATCCCTGGTTGGGGAACTAAGATCCCTCATGGCAGAGCCAAAAAGAAGAAAAAGAAGACAAAAATGACTCACGTTGTCACCATCTAGCAAGATACTCACAAATGAAAAATTGTTAATATTTTGGTATTTTCCTTTCAATCCTTGTTTCTTTTGTGTGTTATTTAATTATCTTGTACATGATTTTGTATTCTGTCATTATTTGCTATTTTGTCATTAACATTTTTAATATTCTTAATATTTTCTCATAATCAATTATTAATGACAGTGCTTAACTGCTTAATTTGTTTGAATATTTGTTGCTAGAAAATGTTTACTGTCAGGCATTATAATATTTCAGTGAACATCTTTGCATTTCAGATTTTCTTAGGTTATATGTAATCTTAGAAATGGAAATATTAAAGATAGTGAACCTTTTTAAGACTCTCAATTTTGGAACATTCTTAAGAGTCACCAGGGCTAGAACTAGCTAATTATAGGATGTGAAGAGGAAAACAATAAAAGAACAGTGACAAAACTTGACTGAAAATGTTATACCTAATGAGGATTAAGAAAGTTGGGAGTTGTCTGGAGATGGGCAAGAGATTTCGTTTTCAGCACACTGTATTTGAAATGACATCTATCCAAAGGGAGGTACATTATGGGGAGTTGGCATACGGGTGGGAAGCTGGGACTTAGACTATACCTTTGAGGACAGTTGGGACAGCAAGATCAGCTTACTGAAGAGAAGGGGGTGGAGAGAAGAGGGCTGGAGCCTGAAACTTGGAGAATGCCATTGGACAAAATAAGACAAAGGAAGATAAAGATCACTTTAAAGAGGATAAATAAATGGGAGAAGGAAGTTTAAGGAAACTGAGATTTGAGAAGAGTTCATTAGATTTGTTAATTTAGTTCATCATTGATGGCCTTTAATTTCAGAGGTGAGTATTTCTTTCCTTCCTCCCACCTCCATCTCTCCCTCCTTCTCTTCCTTTCTTACCTATCATTGTCTCATCATCTGGTCCAGGTAGATAAAATATTGCTTGTGTTGATGACTAAGGATTAAGACACTTTTTAATTGCTCTGTGTTTGTATCAAAGGTCTAATAGGCCCCTAGATTTTTTTTTTTTAAAGTCATTACCTGGAATTGACAGGTTTTTAAGCTTGTACCCTGCCTTGATTACAGGAGCACTATTAGCTAAGGATAAAGGTAGCACAGCCTAATCTAAACTCCTGGTTTGTGTGGATAGCTGTTAGCCTTTTTTTTTTTTTCTCTTTCTTCCGTTTATTTTGGTGTGGGTGCTCTATTTTGTTGTGTATGTCTCCAAGGGAACATTTCAGATTGTTTTACAAAATTCTTCATGTACCTGACTATAAGACAGCTTTGGTTATGACTCCCCTAATTCCCCAATGAGAAGTTTAAAACTTTATACAACTTGGAATTAAAAATTTTATAGATATAGATGGAGTAGTTAATTGTTCACTTATGATATTTAATCTCTAAATTACAAATACATTTATATTCACACATTATATTGGGTTGGCCAAAAAGTTCGTTTGGATTTTTCTAAAACATCTTCCCCAATACATTGATTTAGAAGTACCTCATGTTTCATGAAGCAGTTTTATTCAGACATTTCACATTTGTAACATCAGTGACTTATTAGAAATGCTTTTTTTACTCACCACAAAAAAATGGAAATATGTGTAGTGATGGCTGTGTTAATTAACTTGATTGTGGTAATCATTTCACAAAGATATGTATATTGAATTATGTTGTACATTTTGAATATATACAATTTTGTCAGTTATGTACCTCAGTAAAGCTGAAAAAAGTTATAAAAATTGTGAAACTGCAGAAGCTGAGTACTTAGTTATGGAGATTCACTACTGTCTTTATTTTTCTGTTTATAAAAATAAATTTAAAAAAAATGTTGAAAAGTGCTTTTTGAATCAGTTTTTTCCAGAACACATGATACATATTTTTAAAAACATTTCCCCCAGTTTTATTGAGAAATAATTGACGTAAATTTTTGTGTAACTCTAAGATGTACAGCACAACAGTTTGATATACATAACTGAGTAAATGATTACCACAGTAGATTTAGTTAACTTCCATCATGTCATATAGATAAAGAAAAAAAATTTCTCTTTGTGATGAGAGCTCTTAGGATCACTCTCCACAACTTTGCTGTATGCCAGTTCACCCTCTCCCCATCCCTTGCCTCACAAATCTGATTTCTTTAAAAACTATTTCCTAGAACAATTAAAATTTATAGAAAAGCTGTGAAAGGTAGTACAGAGAGAGCACATGGTATTTATGTCAGTCCAAACTGAGATGTATCATCGTTGAATCCATAGATGATACTGTGTCACTGGATATTTTATCCAAGTATAACGAACTTTTTGTGAAACTGAGGCCTTTTTGTTTTTCCTTCATTTATTGTTTGGAATTGCATTTGTTACCATTTAACGATTGACTCACTTTTCCAAAAAATTCCTAAAAAGATTTGTGTATAGCAAAGTCATGTCCGACTCTTTGTGACCCCATGGACTGCAGCACACCAGACTTCCTTGTCCCTCCCTATCTCCCAGAGTTTGCTCAAACTCATGTCCATTGAATTGGTGTTGCCCTCCAACCATTTCATCCTCTGTTATTCCTTTCTTCTGATGCCCTCAATCTTTCCCAGCATCAAAGTCTTTTCCAGTGAGTTGGCTCTTTGCATCAGGTGGCCAGAGTATTGGAGCTTCAGGTTCACCATCAGTTCTTCCAATGAATATTCAGGGTAGATTTCCTTTAGGTTTGCCTGGTTTGATCTCTTTGCTGTCCAAGGGACTCGCGGTAGCCTTCTCTAGCACCGCAGTTCAAAAGCATCAGTTTTTCTGCACTCAGTCTTCTTTACAGTCCAGCTCTCACATCTGTCCATGACTAGTGGAAAAACCACAGCTTTGATTATACGGACCTTTGTCAGCAAAGTGATATCTCTGCTTTTTAATATGCTGTCTAGGTTTGTCATAGCATTTCTTCCACGGAGCAAGCATGTTTTAATTTCATGGCTGCAGTCACTGCAGTGATTTTGGAGCACAAGAAAATAAAAGTCTGTCACTGTTGCCATTTTTTTCCCATCTACTTGCCATGGACCATATGTCATGATCTTAGTTTTTTGAGTGTTGAGTTTTAAGCCAACTTTTCCAGTCTCCTCTTTCACCCTCATAAGAGGCTCTTTAGTTCCTCCTTTCTGCCATTAGAGTGGTGTTATCTGCATATCTGAGTTTGTTGATATTTCTCCCAGCAATCTTGATTCCAGCTTGTGGTTCATCCAGCGTGACATTTTGCATGATGTACTCTACATAGAAATTAAATAAGCAGGGTGACAGTATACTCCCTTGACCTACTCCTTTCTCAATTTTGAATCGGTTCCATGTCTGTTTCTGTTAATTCTTGACCTGCATAGGGTTTTCTCAGGAGGCAGGTAAGATGGTCTGGTAGTCCCATCTCTTTAAGAATTTCCCACAGTTTGTAGTGATCCACATAGTCAAAGGCTTTAGCGTAGTCAATGAAGCAGAAGTAGGTATTTTTCTGGAATTCCCTTGCTTTTTCTGTGATCCAGTGGATGTTGGCAATTTGATCTCTGGTTCCTCTGCCTTTCCAAATTCAACTCATACATCTAGGAGTTCTCAGTTCATGTACTGCTGAAGCCTGGCTTGAAGGATTTNCTGGAATTCCCTTGCTTTTTCTGTGATCCAGTGGATGTTGGCAATTTGATCTCTGGTTCCTCTGCCTTTCCAAATTCAACTCATACATCTAGGAGTTCTCAGTTCATGTACTGCTGAAGCCTGGCTTGAAGGATTTTTTTAATTCCAAATATATGTTGGAATTATTTGCCTGTTTTAAAATTGATTTTATTGGTTTGGTGTCTCTAAGCCTCCCAAATTAGTATTGATTAAAGTGATTTCAGACAGTTCCCCAGTCAGTCATCAGTAAAGAGTGTTTTGACCCTTCCCTCTCTTCTCGGTCTGACCAAGACTCATCTGAGTCAGGCTTCTCTGGGAATGATCATTATGTCACCCTTTGCCACCAAACCTAGCATTCCTATAATCCTGATTGTTCATTTCCTCTGGAAGATTCTTTTTTTCTTTGCCTTATTATGTTAAAAAGAAGATACCTGAGAGCAGTCTATCTCTTTAAAGACTTTATAAGGACTATAATCTAAGGCAACTACCTCTTTTTTTGAGGGAAAATTTTTGTGAAAAGACCGTGGTTTATACTTGGGCTTATATGATACTTTATGCTGAGTCCTTAGCCTTACTGGATAAATCCTACAAAATGTAGTTTTGTCCCTGATACTTGAATTCAGTTCAAAATTAATTGACCTATCAATTCTAGAGTGTGTGTTTTCCAGCTATTTTTGGGGTATATTCTTAATATAAATACTTTTAAGCTTTATAATTCTCAAGTTAGGGTCTTAGAATGTGGATCCGAAAAGGATAGGGACAAGAGGGACCATCTGTATGAGATTGTTGATTGCTGTAGATTTGGCTGTGTGTCCCTCAAGAGCACAATGTGGGTGCCGTGTCCCCTGTAGGACCTCAGTGTAGCAGAGGTGCCCCCCCGACTGTTGTGTGCACCAGGCAGGGTGGGGGGCGGGGAGGAAAGACAGATTCCACCCCAGGAAGCAGAAGTGTGAGATTAAAAAAATTTTTTGTTGTTCATTTATTTTTTATGTATTAATATTATTTGTGTGAGAATGTTATAAACCTCTTACAGTTGAGTACTGTGTAGCCAGTTGGGTTGGTTGCGTACCAAGGCTAACTTTGGACTTAACATACTCTTGGAATGAAACTTGTATGTATGTATGTAGGGGACTTTCCCATGTGTTATTTGTATCACTGATGTAAAATTGACTGTGTTCTTTTCACAACTGAAATGTATTGCCTTAGGTTGTGGATCTGAAAATGCAGCAAAATAGCCAGGACTTTAGTGAGCACCTGGACAAGTGTTTTTCAATCTCTGTAGTAGGAGAATGTTTTTCTGGGCAGAGAGCCATGCCGTGCAGCTTGTGGGATCTTAGTTTCCTGACCAGGGATTTAATCGATGCTTTTGAGAGTGGAAGTGCAAAACTCTAACCCCGGACCACAAAGGAATTCCTGCAGAATGGTTTTAAAATAAAAATTTTTACGTAGAACTCTATTATATGTAAAGTGGAAAAACTGTTTCTTGGTCTTTCCCTCATATACTATAGTGCTTCTTCAAGGCAGCTTCTTGAAAAAGAGCTTAAAATCCTTCAGTCCTTTATTTATTCTTTTGTCCTTCAGTACAGAAGTTCCAGTGAAGGAGTAGTGAGGGGGACTGAAGAAGCAGGTACTTAATTAAGGTCACCTGTCTTTAGTTTCTGAGCCAGTTTAGTGCTGGTTAGGCTGCTAGATTCTGATTCACTGGCTTTCAACATTACCATATAGTCTGCGGAAAGCAAATCTTTTTGAGACGAACACAGAAGGTCAAGTTTTTAGCCCCTAGAGATTGTTGCAAGAACCTTATTTTTATTTTTTTAATATATATTTATTATTTATTTAATTAACTTGGTTGCACTGGGTCTCAGTCATAGAACGCAGGATCTTTCAGTTGCAGCATTTGGTGTGCTAGACCTTTAGTTGCATGTGGGAGCTAATTCCCTGACCAGTGATCAAACCCAGACACCTTGCATTGGGAGTGCACAGTCTTAGCCACTGGGCCACCAGAGAAGTCCCCAGAAATCTATTCTTTTCCAGTTCTAGATGCTGGAAGTTGAGATCAAGGTCTTAGCATGACCGAGCTCCTTCTGAAGTCTCTAGATGAAGGTCCTTCCTTGCCTCTTCCAGCTTTCGTGGCATTCCTTGGCTTGGGGCTGTATCACCTAACCTCTGCCTCCATCATCACATGATGTTCTTCCTATGTGCCTATGTCCAACTTTCTTTTTTAAAAAATTAATTTGTTAAAAAAATTAATTTGTTTAAAAAATTAATTTGTTAAAAAAATTAATTTGTTTAATTGGAGGCTAATTACAATATTGTGGTAGTTTTTGCCATACATCGACATGAATCAGCCATGGGCACACATGTGTTCCCCATCCAGAACCCACCTCCGAGNTCAACATTCAGAAAACTAAGATCGTGGCATTTGGTACCATCACTTCATGGCAGATAGATGGGGAAACAGTGGAAATAGTGGCTGACTTTATTTTTCTGGGCTCCAAAATCACTGCAGATGGTGATTGCAGCCAAAAAATTAAAAGATGCTTACTCCTTGGAATGAAAGTTATGAGCAACCTAGACAGCATATTAAAAAGCAGAGACATCACTTTGTCAACAAAGGTCCTTCTAGTCAAGACTATGGTTTTTCCAGGGTCATGTATGGATGTGAGAGTTGGACTATAAAGAAAGCTGAGCACTGATGAATTGATGCTTTTGAACTGTGGTGTTGGAGAAGACTGTTGAGAGTCCCTTGGACTACAAGGAGATCCAACCAGTCCATCCTAAAGGAGATCAGTCCTGGGTGTTCATTGGAAGGACTGATGTTGAAGCTGAAACTCCAATGCTTTGGCCACCTGATGTGAAGAGCTGACTCACTGGAACAGACCTTGATGCTGGGAAAGATTGAGGGCAGGAGAAGAGGACGACAGAGTTGGGATGATTTGATGGCATCATTGACTAGATGGACATGGGCTTGGGTGGACTCTGGGAGTTGGTGATGGACAGAGAGGCTTGGCATTGTGCAGTTCATGGGGTCGCAGAGTCGGACATGACGGAGTGACTGGACTGAACTGAACTGAACTGAGTGACTGTACTGAACTTAACTGAAAGCATGAACTCTATTCCTAAAGCCTGGAGCCTAGGCAAAGTGAAATGGTTCTTCTGCATCCTCACATGATTTGCAGCCTTGGTCCCACACCCCCTCTCCACCTGAGTCCCACGTGGACCTATTTCACACCAGAAACCCTGACCTGCTGCCCTCTCCAGAGCTGGGCTTGTTTAGCCCTTACTGCTTCTATTGGACTTAACGCAGGGCATCAGCCCCCTCTCCTCCTGCATTCATTCTTTCTTTCATTCAGGCTTCTCTTCCATCAGAGCCTCATTGCCGACTCTGGATCACTATCCCCCACCACGGGATTTCCAGAACCTTCCAGAACAGCAGCCACAGCCCTGCTCTTCCTCCTCCCCCAGCCTGTTGCCAGCTTCTTCTCAGCTCCACCATCAGAGCCCTGAGAACCTTCTCTTACTTACCACTGGCTTAGCAAAACCAACGTGGCTCTGCATGCAAGACATTTGTGAAGATCAAACTGAACTAGTGACTAGATGTGAATATATTTATTTTAGAAAGTGTGACATGTGACATTGGCATTGATTGTGATGCCAGTTTTAAAAACGCATACCAGAATGTAAAAATCAATCTTTCAGTAAAATTTATCCTGGATAGGGATGGTTAAGCATAACTAATGGGCCAGTTTAGAGGAGAAAATATTAAGCATTTTGCCAACAGAAGAAAAAAAATGTGGATATCCTAAACAAGTCAGATAATATTTGAAGAGATAAAAGGTGTTCCCAGCACAAGATGTTAATTTTGGCTCCTGTGCACAGTGAGAAAGAGAAGGAATCTGACATATCTTTTTCTTTCTTAGACAGTGTTTTTGGTTCCCTAGGACTCTGCTCTCATCCAGGTGTTTTAGAACTGACATTTTAAATTCAAATTTCTTGTGCACAAGTATATAAATAAGTTGAGCTTTCTAGTTCGTACAACATCATTCCCCCAGCCCTCTTTCAACTAGAATTACTGCATTGACTCTTTCATAATTTCTAGGCATCTTGCCCACCTTTCAAATTCGCTAAATTGTAGCTAGAAGCCTTGCAGTGACTTTTGTCAATACCTTAAGTACCTTATTAATTGGGTTTGAAAAATTGTATCTAGACTGGACATTCAATTCATTCAATTAAAATTAATGAGTATCCATGGGGCTGCTTGTTCAGAGCCGAGTTCTTGCCAATCCTTCTCTAGCCAAAAGTAAAATATTCTTTTTAGACAAAGCCTCTGTCACAACTAGCAAGTGATTATAGAGCTTTTCCTCATTGCCAGTGATTATGCAATCCCATTTCCAACTGCTGTTGTTTAGTCACAAAGTCATGGCGGACTCTTTTGCAACCCAATGGGCTATTGTCCCATCCCTTCCAGGCTCCTCTGCCCCTGGGATTCTCCAGGCAAGAACACTGGAGTGGGTTGCCATTTCCTTCTCTAGGATCTTCCTGACCCAGGATGGAACCTGTGTCTCCTGCATTGACAGGCAGATTCTTTACCATTGAACCACCATGGAATTGACGCAAACAAGTACAGTAACCATTTCTTGGTCACAGCTTTGAACATAGGATAGTCTGTTCATTTCAGGTCTGCCATGATGCCTGTTCCTCTACTGATGATGAATCAGTTCTGGGTTGGCTGGAAAGATTTATTTGTAACTATAAGAAAAACACATTTTAAAAAATGTTCAAAAGGATGGATAAGAGAATGGAATTTAGGAACTCTTTTTTTCTCTCTTTTTGATATTTTTTAGAATCCAATCCTTACCATTTAGAAAGGATTTCTGTGGTTCTAACTGAAGACCTGACTGTACTCAGAAGGAATATAATGAAAGAAAATAATTTAATTTTGACCATTAATAGTGTAATTGTAATGCTATCAAATTCTTAGCTCTCTAAGTAATAATGATTTTCTATTCTTGGCATAACAACAATATCTGTGTGAATTTCAAGGGGATATAAATGAATTTTTGAAAAGAGAGAAAACTATATACCATGGCATTCTCCTGAGTAGACTATAAGGTGACTTGGGCATTGGGACACATATGTGTATGTCATATATATGTTTTTTTCTTTTCTCCATGGCTCCTATCTTAATACTTTTCACCTGAATATTGACCATTCAAATGTTACTCAAGTAAATTAAAATTAAAAAATATTTTTTTCAGAATTCACCATTATATGTACGGAATAAAGCACACAGAAGCAAATGTATTCCCATCTCTGAGATTCTGAATGTCTATTCAGTACACTAAACTAGACATTTTAGATGCTATCTAGTCTTGGAGCTGACTCTATAACCAAAATGGAATCATTATGGGTGCAATTGGGGGAATGCCATTTATCACATTAGTCTAGAATTCCTTCTATTCTGAAACAAATACCCAGACATTATTTTTAGTTTTTATGATACATAACTTGCAAAGAACTGTACTTGGATCACTAGCAAAAAGAAAAATGCAAGCAGGACTATAGAACACTCTCTGCTTCTGAAGAATAAAGGCATATCATTAAAATTAAGTCAAATTACATGGTTTTAACTAATTACAATTTAATTAGCAACAGCAGATCTTGTAGAAGAAGGGCTTATCCTTTTTAATCCCTTTAAAATATACTGAGAAAGTACACAACATATTCTAATAAGCCTTTGTCATATTTGGTATAAAATTTGGTGAGTAAGATGTTTACCAGTCCAACTTATATCCTTGAAGTTCTTGGTTATCTGAAACTAAACAGTGAGCGCTCTGCCTCTGAGTTTTGTTATTGAAAGAGTTGAATTAGTTGACTCTCCATGGATCACTTTCTATGATGTTTCTTGTTCTCTATTCAGATATTATCATGATACTACTTTAAGTTGGTTAAATAAACATTAGTATAACTCAACAAGCACCTAATTAGCTGTATGAGAAAATGTGCATAATTTCACAATAGCAAGACTCTTCTATCAAGTATTCTTTCTTCATCTTCATCATCATAATAATTCTCTGCTACCCCCTACTCCCATTTGAAACTCCTAAGTTCCATTGAGCAACTTTCCATGTACTTAGTTTCCAAGGCTGTTTAGAAAATTCTCCACGGAATGCACTTTTATTTTTTTCCACATCATTTTCCCCAAACTGTTGCCTTACTCTTTTGACTGTCCAGATTTTGTGTTGTTACACACAGCATCAACTAGATGCCTTCAGGACTCTCACTCATTGTTTCTCTGCTTATCTACTTCTTTTCAACTTAACTAGCCATAAAACAGTCCCATATCTTTTGCTTTTTAAAATGAGACACTGTAACCTGAAACTCTTGCAAAAGTGAATGCCTACTTCTCTGATTAACATATTCATTCTTCTCAACTTTATTGATTCAACAATATTTACCAGGCACCTACAATGAGCCTGCACTGTGCCAGGGTCTCGAGACATCAGTTCTGCTTTTCTGTGGCTTCTAGTCTAGTGGGAAAGACACTTTGACAGACCTGATCATAAAATTCCAGTTTATAGAGAGGTGCTCCCAAGGGAAGGGTCTCAGCTCTATGATAGCCCATCGGAAGAGAGCCTAACTTTGATACAGGGAGATTTCATTACCAGTTGAGGAAGCAGGCCTATGATGGGAAGCAGCATGGTGGTTAGGTGTAGAAAAGGAAAAATGATAAGATATGTATGTATTAAAGTATGGCAGCTGGATTTACTGTGTGATCTAATACCCATTCTCATGTTTATGGAGAGAACGGTGCAAGCAAGTCTCCGATGTTACCCTTAGCTGGGACATTTTCTCATCAGGGTGGGCAATGTATCCCTTTCATTCCCCATTCATTCTTATAAATATGGACCATCAGTTGAATAAGTCACTGGCACTTATAAAGTTTTTGGTTTGGCAGTTCCACAAGTTTCAAGTCTATCAATCTATCATCTATCTATTTACCTATCTGTTTATGTGGCTATCATCTAGCTACTTATCTATTTATTAACTATTCATTGCCTATATAAATTTGATAGTGATTATTAGTGTGTGTGTGTTTAGAAGATTTAGGAATCCTAGACTGAATAAGTAGATAAATTAGATAAGCTATGTCTTGCCAATATCCTCATAATTACTAATAGTGCTTAAGTGTTGCTGTTCAGTCGCTAAGTCATGTCCGACTTTTTGTGACCCCCATGGACTGCAGCATGCCAGGCCGACCTGTTCTTCAGCATCTCCCAGAGCTTGCTCAAACTCATGTCCATTGAGTCGGTGATGCCATCTAACCATCTCATCCTCTGTTGTCCCCTTCTCCTCCTGCCCTTAATCTTTTGCAGCATCAGAGTCTTTTCCAACGAGTCAATTCTTCACATCAGGTGGCCAAATTATTGGAACTTCAATTTCAGCATCAGCCCTTCCAGTGAATATTCAGGGTTGATTTCCATTAGGATTGAATGGATTGATCTCCTTNTAATCTTTTGCAGCATCAGAGTCTTTTCCAACGAGTCAATTCTTCACATCAGGTGGCCAAATTATTGGAACTTCAATTTCAGCATCAGCCCTTCCAGTGAATATTCAGGGTTGATTTCCATTAGGATTGAATGGATTGATCTCCTTAATGTCCAAAGAGACTCTTCATGAGCCCCTCCAGCACCATAGTTCAAGAGCATCTATTCTTCAGGCTCTCAGCCTTCTTTATGGTCCAACTGTCACATCTGTACAGACAACTGGAAAAATCATAGCTTTGACTATATGGACCTCTGTCAGCAAATTCATGTCTCTGCTTTTACACTCTCTAGATTCTAGAGAGGTTTTGTCTAGGTTCATAGGGCTTCCCTGATAGCTCAGTTGGTAGAGAATCTGCTTGTAATTCAGGATACCCTAGTTCGACTCCTGGGTTGGGAAGATTTGCTGGAGAAGGGATAGGCTACCCACTCCAGTATTGCTGGGCTTCCCTTGAGGCTCAGCTGATAAAGAATCCACCTGCAATGTGGGAGACCTGGCTTCGATCTTTGTTATAACTTTTCTTCCAAGGAGCAAGCATCTTTTAATTTCATGGCTGTAGTCACCATCTGCGGTGATTTTGGAGCTCCCCCAAACAAAATCTGCCACCGTTTCTATTTCCCCCCATCTATTTTCCATGAAGTGATGGGACTAAATACCGTGACCTTAGTTTTTTGAATGTTGAGTCTCAAGCCAGCTTTTTTCACTCTCCTCTTTCATTTATTTTCATCAGGAGGCTCTTTGCTCCACTTTGCTTTCTGCCATTAGGGTGGTATCATCTGTTGCTTAAGTGTAGAAATAGTCTTTTCCTATCCTATGAGGAAGGTGAATATGAACAGACAGAGGACACAGAGAAGCCACGGTTGTCTAGGGGAAGAGATATTGACAGGAGTTAAAGGCTATTCAAGACTTTTTTCTAAAACAGTCCTCAAGAAGGACTTAGCTCTCAATGGCGCTTTTCCTGTGAAAGAGTGATGTATGATCGCCTTTCCACATTTGTACTGCTTTGTTCAGAGACTATAGGTTTAAGGCACCCATATCCTTTGCTTCTTAAGAAACTCCACAGTAACAGATACATACAGTAATTCTAAAAATACATCCTTGTAATACTGACGCTGCTTTTCTTATCAGTAAATTTTCAGTAACAAAATTTTCTTGAGTGAAAATATGAAACTCACCTATTATGAAGTTTATTTTAGGAGGATAAATGTAAATGTATTTTGGAAGTCTTGTCTTACATACAGTCAACACTGTTAGTTTCAACCCACTAAATCAATCCATCAGTATTCAGGCAAGACACTGAATCATGTAAACATGATTTCCACAAAACAAACAAAAATTATAATGGTGATATAAATAATGAACTTCTTTCCACAAGCCAATGTAACCTTTCATTCCAAGTGATCTTTCTAACAATTTCCCAGAAGATGGTGTATGGAAAAGAGCTTCTCTTATACCAGTTTAAATTCTTGTATATATTCCCAATTAATTCTATATCCTAATATTTATTTGGTACTCTATCACTTGCAAAGTGTTTTCACACTTGCACAATTATTATCTCATTGCAAATTAACAGTACTCCATGATAAGGCTGGTGGGCATTGTGATTCCAATTTGAGAGATGAAGGAAAGATTCAAAAAGTCAATCACTTGCCTGACATCAAATAAAACGTCATTTGCAGAAGTAATGAGAGTCATCAGGATTTGCTAAGCAACAAACATCCTGGCCATGAAAAGAGGTGCCCTATATACATCTCCTTGTAATGCTAGCATCAACATTTCAAGGAATTTAATGTTACTACCAATTAACTGATAAGGGAATGGAGGTTAACCTAGTTAAGTAAATGGCAGAGAGTAGAACTAAACTAGGAGCATTTCACTGTGAGTCATGAAATAGTTTGCATGTTAGTTTATTTTCTCCTCATTCAATAGCTTATATCAGTGAATCTTTTTTATGATAGCAGAATAATTTGGGTCCATATTTTTCAGGTTAAATGATCAAATAAGGAATGATTTATAGTTGTTTCCTGGAGATTTCTGTAGACAGTGTCTTTTTAAAAAGTAATTATTTTGAACAGTAATTTTCTGTCAAATCACCAATTTCTTCTCCCCTGCAGAGTGTTTTAATAGGAGAGTCAGCATATGGCACTGTTGATTTAATTGCTGCCACATAGACTAGCTAGAAATGTTTAAGTCTTCCTTATCTAAATTTTTTTTTTTCCAGACATTCCTCTTAGTCAAGATTTAAATGATGGGCTAGAGGAGAAATCCCATGGAAGCTTCATCATCATCACAACCTAATATTTATCTCTAAGCACTTTAAAAAATACAGAAGAAACAATTCCTGCTTGCTAAAACTGAAACCTGAAAAGAGGGCAGTGTAAATTCTAAACATACAGAATTAGGTCATTTTCAATAAATGTATTTACGTTTACAAATAAAAAATCAAATAAGTACTAAAGAAAAGATTCAAATGAAAACATGTTGTGGAGATGTTTGAAAGTAAAAATTCTACCCAAGATGGTACGTATCAAAGCTGTAAAGTGATCTATTAGCATCGTATTTTTTTAGGAGCTGATTTGATATATATAGAGAGCAAAAACAAATGAAAGTATATATAGTAGAAAAGAGTAGATGTTGTTTTCCCCTAAGGATTAAGCACACATAATAGTTCCTAGTTTTTTAAATTAAGATGCTCAAAAATAGGTACCTGTATGTGCCTAGCTAAATCACATTGTCATGCACCTGAAACAAACAGAGCATTATAAATCAACTATCCTCCCATAAAAAATAAAAGAATAATAAAGTGTTCAAATGCTGAAAAAAGCTGCTTTGTTATTATTTCAGTATCTTTGAAAACAAGATTTATTAAGAAATATTACTTCAATTTTCTTCGAGCTAAGATATTGATGTCATCATAAGAAATAGTGAAGTAAAACTGGATCATGAATTAGCATTTTTGATTCAAAAAGATGAATCATTGACTGAGCATGTCCACATAAAGACAAACATCAATAGCTAGAATTTGCACCATATCAAGCTATGATGTCATCCAGAACACTGGTCTCCAGTGACATTTGCTATCTTAATTCTAGCCAACAACAGGAAAAGAAAAGATAATTTATATATTTTCAAATGCTCTAGAATATTAATTCTGCAGCCCTGTCTAGTTTATTACTCTCATGTACATAACTACTTTATCCATTATTGGAAAATGCTGTAACTCATATTAAACAGGAAGACAGGTGTTATCAATGCTGCCCAACTCTGTAGTTATTGCTAAGCTATGCACATGTTTTATTTCTCTACATCTCTATTGCCACTTATTTCCTTTGGATTTGATGCTCTGCTTTCAGAAGCCAAATTAAGGAAATCTGGGAATGGGAATTAATGGGGTCATCCATTCACTCACTCTGGAGGAACCTAGTTATACATTGGTTTCCATATGTAGCACTGCCCTCTACTGGGTAAATAAAAAATTTGATGTTATTAATGGATTTTTAATTATTAATACTTAACAGGAGAGAATATATGAAAAGATAATTCAATTTAACTACCCTGATATTTTTCAACTGGAAGGGGTTGAGGAATGTGATCATAGAATGTGAGAATTTTTAACTTTTCATATAGACATTTTTGCTTTGTTTTGAAAAAAGTGTATTCTTTAATTTGAACGTGAGAAGCTCTTGATTTGACCTTAGATTCTATGGGGGCTTAAATGTATGAGAGATAATTGGTTTACCGTGTGATAAACCAGTTAAGTGATAAGGAAATTGAAGACAGTATGACATTATTTTTAAAAAATTTTTTAAAAATCTGAGTTGGTACTTGAAGCAGGTAGATAATAATATTATATATTTTTTATTTATAGCTTTATTTTGTTGGTAACTTTAGCTATATTTATGATCAGTTTATATTTTGATGGTGATATAATGTTTCCTTTCAGTATACTTTCTTTAAGATATGAAGGAAGATTTGCAAAGTATATATTTTTTTTCTCTCCTTATCCTGTTACAATGTAGGGTAGGAATTTTAGAAATTAACACCATGTTAATTCTGCCTTAACCCAAAAGACAAATGTTCAATACCACTATCAGTATGTTTATAAATTTAGGCAATAAAAAACTCTAGGTAATACTGAATTAGTATTAAAATATGATTAATTACACTAATAAAAAATCATTTTGAGTAAATGGAGAAGAGAGATGACCAGTTATATATTTTTTCCAGAAAATTTAAAAAGATGGAAGAAAACATGAAAATTATTTTTCTATATATGCAATACATGATCTAAAATCAACTGAAGATCAGATCTTTATTAATCTTGCTTTGCATATCAGCATGTTTTTATTAATCAAACTTATGGAGGATACAGAATGGCAACCAGTAATGTGGTTGCATATGATGTTTCACGGCACTTGCTAAGTACTAAATACATTTGTTTTTATTAAGCAAACTTACAGAGGATACAGAATGGCAATCAGTTATTTATGTTTTTAATCTCAGTTTTATTTATTTATTTATTTACTTTTACTTTACAATATTGTATTGGTTTTGCCATACACTGACATGAGTCCGCCATGGGTGTACATGTGTTCTCCATCCTGACCCACCTCCCACCTCCCTCCCTCTCCCACCCCTCTGGGTCATCCTAGTGCACCAGCCCCGAGCACCTTGTGTAATGCATCGAATCTGGGCTGGCAATTTGTTTCAGTGTGATAATTTACATGTTTCAATGCCATTCTCCTAAATCATCCCACCCTTTCCCTCTCCCACAGAGTCCAAAAGACTTCTATACATCTGTGTCTCTTTTGCTGTCTCGCATACAGGGTTATCATTACCATCTTTCTAAATTCCATATATATTTGTTAATATACTGTTTTGGTGTTTTTCTTTCTGGCTTACTTCACTCTGTATAATAATCCAGTTTCACCCACCTCATTAGAACTGACTCAAATGTATTCTTTTTAATGGCTAAGTAATACTCCATTGTGTATATGTACCACAGCTTTCTTATCCATTCATCTGCTGATGGACATCTAGGCTGCTTCCATGTCCTGGCTATTATAAACAGTGCTGCGATGAACATTGGAGTACACATGTCTCTTTCAATTCTGGTTTCCTTGGTGTGTATGCCCAGCAGTTATATGATTACTTATGATAATGTATCCTGGTTCCAAATAGGAAAAGGAGTATGTCAAGGCTGTATATCGTCACCCTGCTTGTTTAACTTATATACAGAGTACATCATGAGAAATGCTGGGCTGGAGGAAGCACAAGCTGGAATCAAGATTGCTGGGAGAAATATCAA
>SJYV01002590.1:813875-830865 GCA_006410875.1 Neotragus pygmaeus
AAAAAAGTCATACTGAGACACATAGTGGTAAAACTATAACACGTTAAAGACAAAATGAGACATTAAAATTTGTTAGGAAAACTTCCCTGTTGGTCCAGTGTTTAGGAATTTACCTTCCAATGTAGGGTGTGCAGGTTCAATCCCTGGTTGGGAGCTAAGATCCTATATGCTTTGCTGCCCAAAAGCCAAAATGTAAAACAAAAGCAATCGTGTAACAAATTCAGTAAATATTAAAAAAAAATGGTCCGCATTAAAAAAATCTTAAAAAATGTCAGACTACTGATAAAGAAAGCAAGTTGTCTTACATGTTAGAGTCCTCAGGGAAAGAGACATGATGAGGGATGGCTGGAACATCCACTGGTATGTTTTTTAGGTGTCACAGGAGAAATGGATGTAGATTTTGTCTTTAAAGTATCATATTTGAATAGCAGGTAAAAAAATTGCTCTGCCTAGGCACATGTATTCTCTAAGTACTGTACGTGATTTGAATGTGGTAGAATTATATTATTGTTATAAAAAGGTAATAATAATATACTTCTGCTAATACTTAACATCTATTCCTTGTCATAGATGCAAGATTTTTGTAAGGGGCTTTACAGACATTTAGTCCTTGAAATAATGTTGGGAAGTGGCTATTCTTTTTCTCGTCTTTGTGAACAAAAAAACCAATTTAAATGTCAAAGGTGGTGGTGGTGGTTTAGTTGCTAAGTCGTGCCTGATTCTTGCTACGTCATGGACTATAGCCCTCGAGGTTCCCCTGTCCACAGGATTCTCCAGGCAAGAATAGTGGAGTGGGTTGCCATTTCCTTCTCCAGGGGATCTTCCCAGCCCAGGAATTGAACCCGGGTCTCCTGCATTGCAGGCAAACTTTTTACCGACTGAGCTACAAGGGAAGCCAAAGTAGCAGATAGTAGAAGAATCGGTATTAAATCCTAGGTACATTTCTCTCTGAATTCCAAGCCCCATGAGCACACAATACTATTCTAAAAAGCTCAAGACTGTCATCTTTCACAACATGTGTACCATGACTGTTTGCCATAAGGTTAGCCAGAGTTTGCCGTCTGTGAATACACACTTGGGACACGTGACTTCTCCTGAAATACAACTGTGTTTGTAAAACAGCAAGACCTTTTATAATGAGGTGGTGATGGAATTTTGCTTTTTATCTTACTTTCTTAATAAAAATCCTCTTAAAAATAATCTCAAATGAAAATTTCTTTGTGGAACAGAAAGTGTCTTGCTACATTAAAGCTGGTAGAAGATTAATGTTGTTGCCTCTTAGTTTTAACTACTCTTATGTCTATGCCATTTAAGTTACAGGGATATAAAAAAATTTGTTTCAATACTTCAGACTAATCCAAATTGTAGTCTTTGCAAGCAACCCTCTTCTCTCACCAATCATGCACTTTTCAATCAAGCCTTTGAAATTCTGCTATGTCCCTCAGGTTAGCAATTTATACATACTCTTAAATGCACCCTCATGGATTGGATTTTAAACTTTTATAAACAGAAAATGATTATTGTTGAAGTATAATAATCTTACTGAAAATATATGTCCCTTCCTATGATGTAATAATGTGATAGATTTGTAGCCATTCTTATGCCCTGCAGAATCTGAGCAAGCATTCATTTACATTGTGAATTGCCAAACTTTCTCTTAATTTGTTCGTAGATGGTCATAATGGTTCAAACTATGTATATACTTTCATCTCCTGCATGCATGCTAAGTCACTCAGTCATTTCTGACTCTTTGTGACCCTATGAACTGTAGCCCACCAGGCTCCTCTGTCCACTGTGTTCTCCAGGCAAGAATACTGGGGTGGGTTGCCATGCCCTCCTCCAGGGGATCTTCCCCACCAAGGATTTGACCCATATCTCTTATGCCTCCTGCATTGGCAGGTGGGTTCTTTATCACTAGGGCTGTCCAGGGTGCCCGTTCATCTCCTGACTCATATGCAATCCATTCGAGGTTGGACAAGTTGGGAATCTTAAAGTATTTTGAAACTTTTTTCTCTATTTCTCTCTCTCTCTCTCTCTCTCTTTTTTAACATTGTTTTCCAGATCCATTGTCTCCACCTCCACTGGCATGTTTTGAAAACTCACTTGCTCTGTGTCGAGGGTGCAGTACTCACCCCTGACTCCATTCTAGAAGGTTTTGTGGTAGATGTTTTATTCTTCAGAAGGGACCACATATAAGAGAAACTGTAGCATCAGTTCATCCATTATATTATAAAGCATCACTAATATAGTTTATCGTTTTTTATATACTACCGTTTCTCTTTTCTTCCCAGCACATAGATGAAGATCAATAAACAACTCATAAATGAATGAAATATTGTAACAGTGCATTATATATATATATATATCTTGGGTTGAGAAAGTAAAAGTTTTGACAGTAAAAGTGTTAGTCATTCAGCTGTGTCTGACTCTTTGTGACCCCAGGGACTGTAGCCCAGGCTCCTCTATCAATGGGATGCTCCAAGCAAGAATACTGGAGTGGGTAACCATTCCCTTCTCCAGGGGATTTTCCCAACTCAGGGATTAAACCTAGATCTCCTGCATTGCAGACAGATTCTTTACTGTTTGAACCACCAGGGAAATCTGGTAGATGGGAAAATACAAATCAAACATCTGGAAAAAATATTGAATAAGCAAGAAAAGAGTCTGGTCCTTAGTCTATGCTCAAGGGGCTGGCTACATGAAGAGGGAAAATTGACAGTGATTTGGAATTTCATGTATTTCTTTTATGCAAGTAAAATGTAACAGCTTTGTTGAACATTTGTTAGGTCCCAGGCACAATTCAGAATGTCATATGCATAAACTCTGAAATCACAGCTACATGAAGTCATAATACTATTGTCATTGCGATTTGAGAACCCTGAGACATGGAGAGATAAGTGACTTTCTAAATCATACAATATTTAGGGAAAAATTGAACCCAGGTGGTCTAGCTTAGAATCTAAACCCTTAACTTCTATGTCATAGCTGCTTTTCCTGAAGCAAAGGAATTAAACAATTTTTAAATTTCTTCCTGTTTTAACATGATGAAATTCTTAGTTTTCTTGAATGTCAATAAATAGAATAATAGGATGGAAAGTGAAATATCTGGAACAAAATTTTGAAAAAGCAGAAATCTAGCTGGAACAAGGCTGAAATGATTATCTCATAGAGTCGGTATGTCTTTCAAAAATAAAAACCAGTTATAAAGTAATAAAAAAAAGAAAAGAAAAAGAAATAGTACTGGAATCTACAATGCCAATAGTTTATCCTTCAGTCTCATGAATTCAAGTAATATCTGTTTGCTAGCATTCTCTCCTTTTCTACAGCAAGTATGTCAAATGCAGGGACAAGTCAGAAAATATAAATGAATCATAGATAACAACCATGTCATGTTTTGTTTTGTTTTGGTAAGTTAAACCCTCATCTAACAATGGCTGAGTCACACATTTGCTAGTCACTGAATAAGTAACAGATCATCATTATCTTCCTGTGTATTTTTCTGTCTCCAAGCTAAATTGGAATACACCATTTGGAAAATAATTTGGCAAAATTTAGTGAATCTAGCCTTAAACCCTGAAATTAAACCCCTAGGTTCATCACCTGCAGCAATGCTGTGCCACATACAGGGAAACGTGTACAGCACATTCATAGAATCTCTGTTGGTGATAGCATAAAAAACAACAGGGCTTATTTTTCCACTCTCCCATCTAATACGAATGAGCAAATCTCCTACATATGAACCTTCAAGTTGAGAACTTTCCAAGATGTGAACACGTGTTTGCATGTCCAATCAGGTAAGTTAGTTCACGTGTCTGGCCTACATTGTCACTGCGTGCATCCTGTACAGTGGTTGTGCTTTTGTGTCCTTTACTGTAGAGCATTGTACAGAATGCAGTAGTCTAGTGTCTTTATTTCAAGCCCAGAATGTATGAAAGTTGCAGTGATATAGCCTGGTACTGCTAAGAAATGCCAGCTGTTGTATTGTACTACTGTATTTTTCAATATATGGCACTGTAATATTAAAAATGCTTTCTTTAGTTTTTTGTGTGCTTGCTTTTTAAAAAAAATAATTAATTTATTTTAATTGGAGGGTAATTACTTTACAATATTGTAGTGGTTTTTGCCACACATTGATATGAATCAGCCATGGGTGCATATGTGTCCCCCATCCTGAATCCCCCCCATCTCTCTCCCCATCCCATCTCTCAGGGTTATCCCAGTGTGTGTGCTTGCTTTGTATCTATTGCTTGTGTGTATAGTATTAGAAACCTATTATAGTACAGTACTATAATAGTCAGTTATATTAGTTGAGTACCTAGGCTAAACTTGCTGGACTTGAAAAAACTGGACTTACAAATGCATTGTCTGAACAGAACTTGTTCATTANTGCCCAGCAGTGGGATTGCTGAGTCATATGGCAGTTCTATTTCCAGTTTTTTAAGGAATCTCCACACTGAAGAACCTTATTTTTAAATTCCTCCCTTTACTGTCAGAAAAAGAAAGGTGAAAATAGTTTTTTTCCTTTGAATGGAAACTGCTCTTAGCATGTGACATGGACGTGAACTGTTTTATCATATGGATATATGGTAGGAGTGGGATAGAAATTGCTTTATGTAGGAAATTTTAGTATACAGTAAGGTAGTTTTCTTTTTTTTAAGGGTTAGTTATGTTTTCTGTCTTAGTTTTAGAAACTTGATTTTTCAGTTCCTACAACTCTAAGGCTTTCTGTATCCTTTATCTACGTAATAGACAGCCAGCACCCTGTAGGTTTAACAGTAATAGCAGATCTGTTCTCTTCCTCTTGACTCCACTGATGCCCACTACCTTCACTGTCTTTGTGATCAAGTTAAGGGACACCTGAGGATATGTTTACCTTTCAGAGGATCCTAGGGGGTGTAATTTTACTATTAAAGTTTGAATCCTGATACTTGGTGTAGGCAAAATCTGTCTTAGCTAAAAGAAAGTCTTAGTTTCCCCTTTTCCTGAAGTCTGGTTACTCTTTGAATATCCTTTGTTGAGGCTGATCCTGCTGTCAGAAGGAGGTGACGAGGGTTCAAGTTTTGAAGGCATCACTTTCCTCAGTGGTGTAAGATAAATTATTTAATTCTTCTAAGTCTTATTTTCTTCTTCTTAGAATAGAGCTAATAATATGTCTCAGAAAATAAATGTAAAGATTCAATAAAGCAATTATATCTGTGTAGTACATAATAAACTGTAAGTAGCAGATGTTAGTTATTTTATGGTGTTTCAGTTGTATTTTAGGATTTTTTTTTTTAAATAATAGGCAAAAGAAAAGCTGTGGAATTAGTATAAAATTTTATTAAGCATCTAAATATGAATATGTCTTTAGTTATTTTGGCCAGCTTGATTTTTTTTTTTTTTTTTCTCAGTAATAATGCCTGCAAGTTACGGATAGGACATACATTGTCTAGGGATAAGTCCTCGTAGTGAATTAGAGCAACAAAATTACCATTAGATCTAGAAATCATTGTTTGTAGCAGGTGATCTCTAGGTCTATAATTTGAAACTAGACTAAGGGGACGGGGCAGGAGAAGGCAATGGCACCCAACTCCTGTACTCTTGCCTGGAGAATCCCATGGGTGGAGGAGCCTGGTGGGCTTCCATCTATGGGGTTGCACAGAGTCGGACACGACTAAGTAACTNATAATTTGAAACTAGACTAAGGGGACGGGGCAGGAGAAGGCAATGGCACCCAACTCCTGTACTCTTGCCTGGAGAATCCCATGGGTGGAGGAGCCTGGTGGGCTTCCATCTATGGGGTTGCACAGAGTCGGACACGACTAAGTAACTTCCCTTTCACTTTTCACTTTCATGCATTGGAGAAGGAAATGGCAACCCACTCCAGTGTTCTTGCCTGGAGAATCCCAGGGACAGGGGAGCCTGGTGGGCTGCCGTCTCTGGGGTTGCAGAGTCAGACACGACTGAAGTGACTTCAGCAGCAGCAGGGGCTTCTCTGGTGGCTCAGATGGTAAGGAATCTGCAATGCAGAAGACTTGGCTTTGATCCTTGAGTCAGGAAGATCCTCTAGAGAAGGGAATGGCAACCCCACTCCAGTATTCCTGCCTGGAGAATTCTCATGGACTGAGGAGCCTGGTGGGTTTTAGTCCATGGGGTCACAAAGAATCAGACATGACTGAGTGACTGACACACACACACAGGCTGAGTCCAAGAGGGAAATAAACATTTAGTATTTCTTGTTTTATGTGATAAAATTATTTTGGGCAAGATTGAAAAATTACTTCTTGTTAAAGGAATTCTAGTTTCCTGTTAGCTTATATTAGGAAATCAAAGTGATATTTTCCCACAAAAAGAATTCTTAATAAACTGAATTGAGAACTTTGGCTAATAAAGGATTAAGGTGGCTGTCAGGCCTGAACCACAGTATGTATTGTTGTTAGGGTAGGAAATGCTTCGCAGACTACCAGTCTCAGAGACTTCCTTTTCCCATACCTTGTCTCCCGTGTTTTCCACAAGACTAGAGACATTCTTCTAACTCTATAATCTGAAGTTTAAAAATTTTTGAAAATAAGCCCCATTCCTTCTGTTTGATATAGTTGCAGTCTTACATTGCATTATGGAAGAGCAGGCTGAACATGATTTATGATGTTTAATTTTTATCAACCTTAGATTAGGTTTTTATGTTTAGAATTTACTTATTTTTAAAAATAGGGCTTTAAAATTTTTTAGCTGTTTAGAATCCATTTATCCTCCCAGAAAGAGGCCTCAGTTTTGTGTGGGGTTTATCTCTTAATGTGTTTTTGGTTCGCATACTTTGGGTCCTTCCCACATTTCCCAAGGATAGATCACAACCTATTTCAGTTGTACAGTCTAGGGCCACAGTGAGACTGTCCACCCAGAGCTAACTCCAAGGCTTTGCTTTCTCCTGTTGGCTTGACTGTTAGAGAATGTGAAATGGAGTTCTGAAGCCATTTTGTCACCAGGCAGATCTCAAAAATGAGCAGGTCACAGAGCCTAGCCAATAAATGGAGAAAAAGTCAGTCCTGATGATGATGTTTAAACGTCTCCTGGAGCATTGACTGCCTGCTGGACTTTTAGTTATTTGCTTAAGCCAGATTGAGTTGCATTTTCTGTTACTTAATACAGAAAGAGCAACATTATTCGTAATGACCAAGGGATAGAACTAAATGTCCATCAGCTGATAAACAAAATGTAGTATTATATCCACACAGTGGGATATCAATCAGTAATAAAATGACTGACGTCCTCTTACAGCAATATAGATTTACCTGGACAACATTTTGCTAAATGAAAGAAGACAGTCATAAACATATTCCATTGACATGAAATGCCAGGCATAGGCAAATCCATAGAGTGTTTGCCTAGGGCTACGGGAAAAGGGGAATGATTGTTGATGGATATGTGTTTCTTTTGGGGGTGATGAAAATATTCTAAAAACTGATCATGATGATAGTTGTACAGCTCTGTACCAAAAGTCATTGAGTTGCATATTTTAAATGGGTGTGAATTATGTCTAATATGGCTATTTAAACAAAATTTAAAAACAAGTAATTCTAAAAGATAACACTTATTATTCTCGTTTTGCATATGAGGTACTGAGGCATAGAAAACAGAAGGTCTGTTGTTGGGAGATGGTAGGTTGTAGAGCTGGGATTCAGAACCACTGGTCTGACTACCAAGGCCAAGCTTACAGTTGTGCTGTTCTGCCCTTTTCAAAGATAAGGCTCATCTGTATGGAACTTTGAAGTTGGGAGTTGCTTAGCACTTAGTCAATCTAACCTTTCATTTTACTGATGAGAAAATTAAACCTTGGGTAATGTAGTGACTTATAAGATTGCCAAGTAAATTAGTGGCAGCCTGGGATTTGTGACCTACCCAAAGAGACAGGCAAGTAAACAACTAACAGTGACAGAAAGTTGAGGGGTTAGTAGCAAATAGAGATACAGGCCTTGTGCATGTAAAATAAGGGAAGGGTCAGTTAGTTCGGATGACTGCACAAGGGGATTTTCATAATAAAGGCCATGACATTCTGAGAGGATTGCTGGTGTAAACAGATGTGTTAGGGAGAGAATGAGGTGCCCTAAATATACAGTGGGGTGCAGGTGATTCCCCGTGGGAAAAATCATGAAGTGCTATCAAGGTAATGTGAGGGAATTCTGACTTTTGCTGTAAGCAGTGGGAACCATTGAAGATTTTGGGGGAGCTGAATAGCACGAACACATGCTTGAGAAAGATAATGGGCAGCTTATGTGAAGGATTGACTGAGGTGGGGGCAAAAAGTGAAGAGAGAAACTTCATCACCATGGTCTAGGTGTGAAAGGAGGGTGGTTGTGGTAGAAATGGAAAGGAGGGGGTGGATATGAGAGTCTGCACAGGTGGAGTCCCTGGGACTTGGCAGTTAATTGGAAGCATGCTAGGTTGTAAGTGCTTGCGGGGGGTGGGGGGCAGTGTGGCCAGCTTGCAGTGTATCTCTGGCACCCAGCACAGTGTCTCATACATTTATTGAAAGCAGAAGGGGTAAGATCTTAATAAGACTTGGGACATCTTCTCTGACTTCACAGAGTTTGGTCTGTTAATAAATAGAGCAGGACTGGAGATGGGAAGAAGAGGAAAAAAAGTATAAGGAGTAACGGGAAATGCAAAAAATTCAGGTTTTGTTGCATTTGAAGTTTTTGTGGGATATTCACGTGGAGCTTTTGAGGTGGGGAAACTGGGATCCTGACTCAGATGGGAGGGAGAGGCTGCAGTAGGTTTCGGAGCATTTGCAAAGGGGTCACCATTGAGGCGATGAGAATGAATAGGAGAGAGCTTTGAGGATAACCTACATTTGGAAGGGGCAGGCGGAGGAGCAGCAGCAGTGGCAGAGACCAGCAGAGGACCCTGTTATTATTAGTTTCTCCTCTGGAAGCCAAAGGAAGGGACAGTTTTAGATGAGCTGTAGGTACAGCCCGGGAGTGAGTGAAGTAAATGAAGACCAGTGAAAAAGGCTGTTGGACAACTTAGGAGAGTAATGGAGGTGTCCCTGCTGAGAATTGGTAACTTTTAAAGAAGTCTAGAGAAAGCTGCTAGTAAAGGGCAGATAAGAGAGATAAGGTTAGTAACAGCAGCTATCTCCAGAGCTTTCATTGTGTATTGGGTACCATGGCAAGTGCTGGACCCATTCTTTAATTTAATCATAGTAACTCCAAGAGGTAAGGTAATGGAAATATTGTAAAATGGGGGAGTGTTTTAAAAATAACAACAGATTATTATGTATCACATTACAGATGGCCAAGTGAGCCTGAGAAATTGCCCTTAGTCCAGGTCACAAAGCTTCTTTTGACAGGTGACCTGCAGAGCCTATACTCTTTACTGTTAGTTGTTTTTTTTAATTGAAGTATAGTTGAGTTTTCAGGGGTAGTTTTGATAGCAAAGTGTTAGTCGCACTTTGTTGAGAGACTTGTTTTCCTTCCTCTTTGTTTTATTTATTACTGTGTAACAAATTGCTTTAATTACCAAGATGTACACATTAAGTATCATAGAGTTTTTTGTTCGTCTGTTAAGCTTAGAGCTGAAAAAAAACCCCCAACAAACCATGGTGTCTTAATACAACAAGCATTTATCGCCTCGTGGTTTCTGAGGATTAGGAATTCAGAAGCAGCATAGCTGGGTGGTTCTGGCTCAGGTTTCCATCATCTGAAGGCTTGGCTGGGCCTGGAGCAGCCGCTTCCAATCTGGCTTGCGATGGCTGTTGGCAGGAGGCCTTGCATCTTTGCCATGTGGACCTCTCCTTGAGTGTCCTCGCAACATGTCAGCTGGCTGCATCCAGAGTGAGGAGTAGAGAGAAGGAGGACCCTACAGTGCTCTTTATGACCTACTCTGGCAAGTCTCACACCTACCCTTGGAAGTCTCACACATGTCACTTCTGCCACATTTTATTTGTTAGAAGTGAGACAGTTGAAATTGGAACACAGTTAAAAATAAAATAAAAGCTATCAGAAAAAAAGGTGAGTTACTGAGGGAGCCTTAGGTTCTGCTCTTTGAGGAGAGTTGTATTAAATAATTTGAACATATTTTTAGAGCTACCACCCATATCAGGTATACTGCAGAGGAAAGGGCCTGGGTGAAGAATAGGAAGACTTGGGTTCCAGCTAGTTCTGCCGATTGCTGCCATGTCTGCTGATGACATGATTTAATTTCCCTCTGTGTCTGTCCCCTCTAGGGAAAAAAAGGTTGTAACACTGCAATCTACTGCACAGTGTGTCTTAAAGGTGGCAGCAAGTAGATGGCATCTGTGTACTTCAAGGTGGTGTGGGCGTCTTCCCCGGTCCTGCTGCTTAGTGACTGTACAGTCTTGAGCATGTTATTTAACCCACTGGTCCTCATTTCCTTGTTTGTGAAACAGGAGATAGATTTGTATCTCCTGGGGCTACTCTGAGATTTAAATGAGAGTTCATGTGACATATTTAGCATGATGCCTGCATGTTTTAGGCCAGGTGTGACTTGATATCAAGAGTGATTTTAAGACTCTTCTGCTTGTGTGCATCCTCTCTTTCTTGGCCTTTACCCAGTACTTGGAACTTTCTCATGGTTATTCATGAAGAATCCCTGTTTTATAGGGTATTAAAGTATGACTATAGTTTAAAGCTGCCACTATTATTCTCACTTTCATATATGTTTTTGGCAAGCTCAAGTGTATTTCTTTAAATAAAACTCTTTTTAAGAATTTATCACCTGATTGTACAGAACTGATTTGGTTAGAAAGTATTTCAAACTATTATGTACCATATAGTGACTTAATAAAATTGTCAAGTAATTATAGTCTCATTAGTATTAACACATGTCATTTGTGTGAACCAGTTTGAAACTGTTTTGGCTTTCTGAACTTTCTTTTTCTGAGAGAAATTTCCAGTTGTGATGTAATTGCCTCTTTCATGCATAATTGAGACCTTTGAGATTTCTTTGCTAGTGGTAAGTTAGGATTAACTGTGCAAATGATCACATGACTTTTCTTAATAGCAGCTCATAAACTGTTGAAGATGATATACATATAACCTCTTACTGAAACTTTAGGTTTTATTATGTTAAAAATATATATCATAAACTATCTTAACCATTTAAAAATGTCTATATATTAATACGGCTGCACACATGAATCTTGTGGCACGTGGGATCTTGTTCTCTGACCTGGGCCCCTGCATTGGGAGTGCAGAGTCTTGGCCACTGGAACACCAGGGAAATCCCCATTTTAATCATTTTTTAAATTGTACATACTGTTCAGTGGCATTAAGTACATTGGTATTGTTATGCAGTCATCACCACCATCCATCTCCAGAACATTTTCATTATTCCAAATTGAAACTCTGTACTTGTTAGAATCTGGGATTTTATTAAACATTTTTTTAAACAGGATGCCTTTATGAAAACCATCTAATTTTTAAATTTTTTAAATGACTGATGCAAGATTCATTGCACCTACATTTGCTAAGTAGAAAATGACAAATGGACACTACCTACATAGAGTAGCAGTGTATTTGTAGTAAAATAAAAAAATATTATGGCTATCTCTTTGGAGATGATTGTAAATAATTTAATACATAACAGAATACAGAACTTTTGCTTTAAGTTCTCTTTGGAAAAATTTGTATCACGTCTGATGTAGAACCAGTTTCCTATAACATGTAAGAAATGTGGTTGAGGTGAAAAGCTGAAAGCCTTTCTGCTTAATTCAGGAACAAGACAGGGATGCCCACTCTTACCTCTTCTATTTAACATCTTGGAATTCTTAGCCACAGCTGTAGAGAAGAAAGAGAAATAAAAGGTAGCCCAATTGTAAGGGAACAGGTAAAAATGTCACTGTTTGCAATAGACAGTTACTTTCTATATAGAGAACCCTAAAATCTCCACACAAACACCATAACTAATAAATGAATTCAGCAGAATAGCAGGATACGAGATTAATATTACAGAAATCTGTTGTGTTTCTGTATACTAACAATGAAAGATAAAGTAAAAAAAAAAAAATCCTGTTTAAAATATGCCATGAAAACCACCCCAGAAACTTAGGAATAAACAGACTTAGCCTTAGAGATGAAAGATCTGTATGCCAAAAGTTGTAAATCACTGATAAAGGAAATTAAAGATGATTTTAAAAAATAGATAATTCATGCTTTTGAATTAAATGAATATTGTTAAAATAGTATACTACCCAGAGCAGTCTACAGATTTCATGCAGTCCCTATCAAATTACCCTGGACATTCACAGAACTAGAACAGATAATCCTAAAATTTATATGGAGTCACAGAAGAACCAGAAAGCCCTTCTGAGAAAAAAGATCAAAGCTGGAGGCATAACATTTCCAGATCTCAGACTATCCTTCAAAGCTGCAGTAGTCAAAACATTTTGGTATTGGCACAAAAACATACAGTAGATCAGTGGAACAGAATAGAGCCCAGAAATAAACCTGTCCACACTCCTGTGGTTAGTTAATTGTAGACAAAGGAGGCAAGAATACACAATGGAGAAGAGACAGTCTCTTCAACCAGGGGTGTTGGGAAATGAAATTAGAACCCTTCTTTACTCCATGTAGAAGGATAATCTCAAAAGTGGTTGAAAGGCTTAAATACAGGACACGACACTGTAAAACTCCTTGAAGAGAACATAGACAAAACATTTTCTGTAAATCATAGCAATGTTTTCTTAGGTCAGTCGCTCAAGGCAAAAGAAATAAAAGTAATGATAAACAAATGGGACCTCATCAAACTTAAAAGCTTTTGCATAGCAAAGGAAACTGTCAACAAAACAAAAAGTTAACTGATAGAGTGGGAGAAAATATTTGCATGGTATGACCAAAATGTCATACCAAATGGTATGATCAAAATATGTAAACAGCTCATACAACTTAATATCGAAAGAATAAATGAGCAGAAGACTAAATAGACATTTCTCCAAAGAAGACATACAGATGGCCAATAGGCACATGACAGGATGCTCAGCATCATTAATTACTAGAGAATTGCAAGTCAAAACCACAATGAAGTATCACCTCACACCAGTCAGTGACCACCATCAAAAAGTCTATAAATAATAAATGCTGGAGAGGGTGTGGAGAAAAGAGACCCCTCCTGTAGTGTTGGTGGGAATGTAAATTGGTGTAGCCACTAAGGAAAACAGTTATGGAAGTTCTTTAAAAAGCTAAAAATAGAGCTGCTATATGATCCAGCAGTCCTACTCCTGAGTATATATTCAGAAAAGATGTAAACTATTAATTCAAAAAGATATATGTACTCCAGTGTTCAGAGCAGCACTATTTACAGTAGCTAAAACATGGAGGGGCTCTCTGCCCCAACCCCTGCATTGTTCAAGGGTTAATTTAGTTTATACATATTCACTCTTTTATTGTGATAAAAAACCACAGTGTAAAAATTTTCTCATCTTAACCATTTTACCTGTACAGTCCAGGAGTGTTAACTCATTATTGACTTTTTTTTTTTGGTAATAACTAGTGCCTTTGGCCAGTGTAAGTGAATATTGAAACATCTCTGGTGAATAACATTCGGGTCACAAAAGACGTATTAATACATCTCTGGTCAATACTGTGTTAATAACTGTAACAAGTTGTGTAAAATGACTCTAGAACTTTTTCATCTTGGCAAATGGAATTGTCTACTTACTAAACAGCAACTCCTCTCACCCTATACTTCATTCAGTTCAGTTAGTCGTGTCCGACTCTTTGCGACCCCATGAACCGCAGCATGCCAGGCCTCCCTGTCCATCACCAACTCCCTGAGTCCACCCAAACCCATGGTAGCAGTCACCATTTACTTTCTGTTTCTGAAAGTTTGACAATTTCATTGTTATTCAGTGGCCAAGTTGTGTCTGACTCTTTGCAAACGCACAAACTGCAGCATGCCTGGCTTCCCTGTCCTTCACCATCTCCTTAAGTTTGCTCAAACTCATGTCCATTGAGTCAGTGATGCCATCCAACCATCTCATCCTCTGTTGCCCCCCTCTCCTCTTGCCCTCAATCTTTCCCAGCATCAGGGTCTTTTTCAATGAGTCAGTTCTTTGCATCAGGAGGCCAGAGTACTTAATCTTCAGCTTCAGCATTAGTCCTTCCAATGAATATTCAGGTTTGCTGCTTTTTATAAATGGAATCAGGCAGTATTTCTCTTTTTGTGACTGGCTTATTTCACTTAGCATAATGTCCTCAAGGTTCATCCATGTTCTAGCAGGTGACAAGATTTTCTTCTTTTTAAAGTCTGAATAATATTCCAATGTAAAAAATAAATCCATTGTATTTATATATATTTATTTAAAAGTTAGTCTATTTCATAGATAAGTAACTGAAAATTTTATATTAATTTTGTAGTTCTGGTGTGGCATATAATACTTTATTTCGCCTTGTAGACTTTTCACTTTTTAGTAAGTCATTGATTTTTAAGAAACAAAAAACTTGTGTCTACAAATATGTTGTGCCATTAAAATCCTACAGTCAGCAAAGTGCTTATAAAATAATCAGCAAAATAAAGCTGCTTCATTGGTACAATCACTATGGATAACAACATGGAGCTTACTTGAAAAGCTAAAAACAGAACTATCATATGATCCATTCATGGGCATATATTCAGAGAAAACCATACTCGGAAAGGATATGTGTGTACCCCAGTGTTCATTGCACCACTATTTACAATAGCTAAGACATGGAAGCATCCTAAGTGTCCATTGACAGATGAATAGATAAAGAAGATATGGTACATATACAGTGGAGTATCACTCAGCCCTAAAAAGAATGAAATAATACCATTTGCAGCAATATGGATGGACCTAGAGACTATCATTCTGTTTCAGGAAGGGGGACCCCTTCCAGGGCCCGAAACTGGGCTCTTATCTAACACTCGGAAATGAATTGTCTGAGGAGACACCTGTGCTGACAAAGCAAGAGATTTTATTGGGAGAGGGCACCCGGGTGGAGAGCAGTAGGGTAAGGGGACCCAGGAGAACTGCTGTGTCACATATTTTGCAATCTTGGGTTTTATGGTGATGGGATTAGTTTCTGGGTTGTCTTTAGTCAATCATTCTGACTCAGAGGCTTTCCTGGTGGTACACGCCTTGTTCAGCCAAGATGGATGCCAGAGAGAAGGACTCTGGGAGGTGGTCAGACATGTGGTGTCTTCTTTTCACCTTTTCTGAACTCTTCTGGTTGGAGGCTTATTAGTTCCTGTTGCTTACCAGGCCCTCCTGTCTTAAAACAAATGTAACCTCTTGCAAATGGTTACTGTGGTACCTGGGCAGGGTGGGCGGTTTCAATCAGTGTACTTCCCCTAACAATACTAAGTGAAATTGAGTCAGACAGACAGACAAAGACAAATATATGAAATCACTTATATGTGAAATTAAAAAAAAATGATTCAGATGAACTTATTTACAAATAGAGATAGTCACAGATGTAGAAAACTTAAGGGGGAAAAGGGAAGGGATTAAATTGGGAAATTTAGGACTGATACAAGTAGAGTACTATACATAAAATAGATACTGAATACGGACCTACTTTATAGCACAGGGAACTGTACTTAATACTCTGTAATGATCTATATGGGAAAAGAATGTGAAAAAGAGTGGATATCTAGATGTATAACTGATTTATTTTGCCATACAGCAGAAGCTTAATATTGTAAATTGACTATACTCTGAAAAAATTAAAAATGAAAAAGGTTTAAAGCTGCTTAAATATTAAATGCACATAGTTAGGCAATAGAGACTGACTGACTTGTTTTTTACAATTCCATAGAGACTTAGAGTTCATTGACTTTTCATGAAACAGTTATTTGAGTGATTTCTATATTTCACGCTCTGGCCAAAGGTGACAAGAGGAGCTATTTTCCATTTCAAAGAGAATTGTGTGATAATCAGAGTGATATAGAGAATTCTTCACTTTCCAGGACAATGAGATGTTGTGGTGAGAATGTTAAAGATGCAGTTGAGAGTGGTTTAAAGCTAATAAGGATGCTGAGATAGTTATTGATGAGCTACTCATTTTTCCAGAATGTTGTAAAGCTTTTAGAACCCTGGTAAAAGCATTCAAGATGATGATTTTCTTTATGAGTTCTCCTAGGAAGAAGGTTTTTTTCAGCTTTTAATACAGTAAATACTTGTACCAAAAGAGTTACTTGGTACTTCCACATAAAGTGGCAGGAAGTAAACATATTATACTTTCCTTTTGGAGGAAGGGAGAAGCTAAGTTTCATTTTTATGTTTATTTTATGTTTATGAGTCAGGGAAGTATGTAACAGGGCTGTCTGATTGAACTTTGTGTGATGGGTGATGGTAGAGATATTCCGTATCGGTCTTGTCCATTATGGTGGCCACAAGCAAGCTCTTGAGCATTTGAGATACATGACTAGTTTGACTGAGGAACTGAAGTTTTAATTTTGTTTCAGTTCACTTCAGTTGCTCAGTGGTGTCTGACTCTTTGCGACCCCATGAATTGCAGTACGCCAGGCCTCCTTGTCCATCACCAACTCTCGGAGTTCACCCAAACTCACCTCCAACGAATCGGTGATGCCATCCAGCCATCTCATCCTCTGTCGTCCCCTTCTCTTCCTGCCCCTAATCTCTCCCAGCATTTATGAGTCCACTCTTCACATGAGGTGGCCAAAGTATTGGAGTTTCAGCTTCAGTATCAGTCCTTCCAATGAACACCCAGGACTGATCTCCTTCAGGATGGACTGGTTGGACCTCCTTGCAGTCCAAGGGACTCTCAAGAGTCTTCTCCAACACCACAGTTCAAAAGCATCAATCCTTCGGTGCTCAGCTTTCTTCACAGTCCAACTCTCACATCCATACGTGACTACTGGAAAAACCATAGCCTTGACTAGGGGGATCTTTGTTGGCAAAGTACTATCTCTGCTTTTGAATATGCTATCCAGGTGGGTCATAACTTTCCTTCCAAGGAGTAAATGTCTTTTAATTTCATGGCTGCAATCACCATCTGCAGTGATTTTGGAGCCC
>SJYV01002590.1:839442-918947 GCA_006410875.1 Neotragus pygmaeus
CGTGGCAAATAGATGGGGAAACAGTGGAAACAATGACAGACTTTATTTTTTTGGGCTCCAAAATCACTGAAGATGGTGACTGCAGCCATGAAATTAAAAGATGCCTGCTCCTTGGAAGAAAAGTTATTACCAACCTAGACAGCATATTAAGAAGCAGAGACATTACTTTGCCAACAAAGGTCCATCTAGTCAACCTATGGTTTTTCCTGTGGTAATGTATAGATATGAGAGTTGGACCATAAAGAAAGCAGAGCACTGAAGAATTGATGCTTTTGAACTGTGGTGTTGGAGAAGACTCTTGAGAGTCCCTTGGACTGCAAGGAGATCCAACCAGTCCATCCTAAAAGAAATCAGACCTGAATATTCATTGGAAAGATTGATGTTGAAGCTGAAATTCCAATACTTTGGGCTACTGATGTGAAGAACTGACTCATTGGAGAAGACCCTGATGCTTGGAAAGATTGAAGGCAGGAAGAGAAGGGGATGACAAAAGATGAGATGGTTGGATGGCACCACCGACTCAATGAACATGAGTTTGAGTAAACTCCAACTCCTGTTGGCGATGGATAGGGAGGCCTGGTGTGCTACAGTCCATGGGGTTGCAAGGAGTCGGACACGACTGAGTGACTGAACTGAACTGAATGGGACTGGATGCCATGATGTTAGTTTTTTGAATGTTGAATTTTAAGCCAGCTTTTCAGTCTTCTCTCTTACCTTTATCAAGAGGCTCTTTAGTTCCTCTTCTCTTTCTGCCATTAGGGTGGTGTCATCTGCATATCTGAGGTTATTGATATTTCTCCTGGCAAGCGCTTGGGATTCATCCAATCAGCATTTCGCATGATGTCCTCTGCATGTAAGTTAAATAAGGAGGATGGCAGTATTCCACCTTGGCATACTCCTTTCCCAAAATTGAACCAGTCTGTTGTTCCATGTCCAGTTCTAACTGTTGCTTCTTGACCTGCATACAGGTTTCTCAGGAGGCAGGTCAGGTGGTCTGGTATTCCCATCTCTTTAAGAATTTTCCACACTTTGTTGTGTTCTACACAGTCAAAGGCTTTAGCATAGTCAATAAAGCAGAAGTAGATGTTTTTTTGGAATTCTGTTGCTTTTTCTATGATCTGGCAGATGTTGGCAATTTGATCTCTGTTTCCTCTGCCTTTTCTAAATCCACCTTGTACCTCTGGAAGTTTTTGGTTCGTGTATTGAAGCCTAGTTTGAAGGATTTTGAGCATTAATTTGCTAGTATGTGAAATAAGTGCAATTGTGGGGTAATTTGAACGTTCTTTGGCATTGCTTATCTTTGGGATTGATATGAAAACTGACCTTTTTCAGTCCTGTGGCCACTGTTGAGTTTTCCAAATTTGGTGGCATATTGGGTATAGCACTTTAACAGCATACCTTTTAGGATTTGAAACAGCTCAACTGGAATTTCATCAGCTCCTCTAGCTTTGTTTCAAAAAGTATGGAGAGCTCCAAAATAACTTTTGTTTATATGGATTATGTCTATCAATATTTACTCTATTAAAATTTTAACTTGAGTTAAAAAATTTATAGATAAGTTTATTGTTACTTAAAAATGGTGGCACCATAGTCACCTTAATAACATTTTAAAAAGAAAAGTAACTTTTCCAAAATAAACATTTACTGAGAAAAATGGCTTTGTTTTACATTTTTTACAAGACTCAATATTTGACTTAACAGAAGATGGTTGGATTCTCACATTTACTTCTTCTTTCAGTCTATTGTGAGGTACTGTTTGAAGTATATGTGAAGGAAATCTGGCCCTGGACAGATTTATTGTTAGAAAAAAATTGTGTTTTTAGAGCCTTTCACAAAAATGTGGATATTTTTTGTTATCACACTGAATCTTGGCAAATGTTAAAGGTTGGTGGAAGAAAGATTGTATTGTGGAATCTGAACCCATATTGGTGGACTTAGCATAAGTCTTGTTACTTAAAAATGTAAATTTTTGTCATCAGCTACAAATACTTTTATCTGTTTTTCTTTAATTGGTAGGCTTGCTTCACTCACTTTTTTAAGAAGATGTCTACCATACCCAAGTGTGAATAAGTACAGTTTGTATATATGTTCTTTTAAGTAAAAATGATGTGTCATGAAAAAAGTAGCTTGTTTAGCTGACAACTCGGTGGTCAGAATGCTTTTTCTTGAGTGATAATGAATGATATCTTGAATGATAATATAATATGATGTCATACTATTCTATGATAATATTTTTGTGAGGAGCAGTAGTTTTTGGTGTGTATTCTGAATTTTAAAAGTATAAGGGTGAAGATTAAAACTTTATTTTTTTTACTTCTTCATTAAAGATCATCTTAAGTGAAAAACCCTTTTTTCAAAAAATAATGTTAACGTTTACACTGACTAGTACAGGTAGGGATTGTTGTGCTGATTTCTGCTAAGGCACTGGCATTTTTATCTACCACTATTAGTGCACCATCAGTGGAAGAAAGCAAACAGCATTTTAGTATTATTCTCAGGGCCCACAGGAGTCCCTTAAAATACATCATCTGAACATAATCAGGTTTGCTTTTTTCTAATTTATTTGTGTTTTGTTTGGGCCCTGCTTTGAGAACTGCTGTTGAACAATTTCATTCAGTATTCGAGACTCAGTTATTACTGAATTTTTCTGGAAATCTCATATTGATTTTTTTCTTCCTTCAGCATTTTGTTAGAGTATTTAACACAGTGTGATGATGTGAGCTTCTTGAGAATATATACCTGGTGCGTAGTCCCTGGATCATAGTACACGACCAAAAAAGTGCTTGTGGAATGATTGAGGCAGTTGACGCAGATATTGAAGAGAACTCCTAACCTAGCCTGGAATCTTTACCAAAAGAAAAAATGGACCTGTATACTTCTGTTTAGAATTCTTGAAGAAATGTTTTTGCACATAGAACATTAAGTATTATTTACCGTGATGACCCAGTTATACTACATAAAAGATAAAATTATACTTATTAGTCTGTTTGTGAGAATAGGACTTCCATTACTAGTTAATGCAGAAATGGATCAAAGGAGCAAGTTTGAATATCTCTGTTGAAAACCCTTTTAAATTAGGAATAGAAAGATCCTTCCTTAATCATTTTAAAGGGGACTTCCTGGCAGTCTAATGGCGAAGACTGTTTCTTAAGGCAGGGAATGTGAGTTCAATCCCTGGTCAGGAAACTAAGATCCCACATGCCTCATGACATGGGCCCCCAGCCCCCCTCTGAAAAATAAAATAATTAGTCTTAACCTGATAGACTTGGTCTTATTAAATGTTGTAACTATACCATTCCCGTTAAAATTAGGAAACAGATTAGGTTGACCACAGTTGCTTGGTGTTAATTCTGTTAGGGCAGTCAGATAAATACTAAACATACATAAATTAGAAATGAGCATAGTTTATTTTCAGGTTATATTGTCCACTTGAAAAATTTGAGACCATTTTGAAAATTTTAATTATCAAAAAGAGTTAAAGAAAATTAGCTGTTCTAAACAGAAAAAATCAAATTTTAAAAGTATTTCAGGAGTAATTTATTGGATATATAATGAAAAACCCTATTTACAAAAGGATCTCAAAGTTATGATTTCTCTTTTGTAATTGAGGCCATTTATGCAGATAAATAATTTGCACAAGTTATTTACTTAGAACATGGACATTTAATGTCAGTGCTTTTAGCTTGAGACTCTTAGGTGAGACCTGTTATTTGAATAAATTTACAGAATTTTTAAAATATAAAGTTTTAAGTCAACCCTTATTTTTGCCTCATAATACTTTCAGATTAGTGCTTTGTTTATCTTAAAACATTTTTAGGTTTCAATTACAGGAATTACATTGAAAAGCATTTTCATAACATTTCTTTTTTAAAGTTTTTTTTTGGTTATGAGAAATTTCATACTTAAAAGTTGAGCTAATAGCATATCAAATCCCAAGCATCTGTTAACGTAAATTGAAAAAATTACTAGTTTTGCTCAATTCCATTTTTTCCCCCTTTTGTGAATGTTTTAAAGCATGTATCAGATATATTATTTCACTCCTATATACTTCCATATGCATGCTGCCATAAGAAAATACTATAGACTGGGTGGCATGAACAATAGACATTTATTTTCTCACATTTCTAGAGGATAGAAGTCTAAGATGAGGGTGCCAGCATGGCTGGGGTCTGGTGAGGGCCATCCTCCTGGTTTGCAGATGGCTTTCTTGCAGCATTCTCACTGCAGGAGAGAGAGTAAATTCTCAGATTTACCTTCTTTTAAGGGCACTAATCCTCTCATAAGAGCCGTATGCTCATGATCTCATCTGAACCTAATTATTTACCAAAGGCCCCATCTACAAATACTGTCACAGTGTTGGTTTTGGGTTTCAGTGTATGAATTTTGGGCTGAGGAGATGGGAGACAATTCAGTTCATTGCTGTATCTATAAGACTTGTTTATGTTCTTATATATAATTCCAATGCTTTATCATACCTAACCGAATTAATAAAAATCTTTGTTGTCATCCAAAACCCAATCTGTATTCACCTTTCCACAGTTACTTAAAGGTTTTTTTTTTTTTTTAAACAGTGGATTTGTTAAAATTGGGATCCAGAAATAAGTCTGTGTGTTCCGTTCTTATGCTTTTCAAATCTGGGTAATGAAAAGAATGATTTCAAAAGCAGTGCAGTGGGACAACCGGCTTTTTATTCCATCAGCAGTTGTGTAAAGAACACAATGAGAAAGGAGCAGGGGGAGGGACTGCTATGGAGTAAAAGTTACTTAAAATGTAGCAGAAACCAATGTAATATGTGAGCCCCTCTTTGGATCTTTATTTTAATAGCTCAGTTGTAAAAAGGTGGCAATATCATGAGTTCTCTAGCTCCAGTAGTCTAGAAAATAGGAGCATATAAACATTTGAGTTGTGAACAAGAAAAATTCTGAAAGTATCAATGTTTTAATTAAATAAGCATTTTTGTAGTTCTCACAGGTTTATAACAGTCCTAGCACACTAATGAAAATTTTATGTGAGGATATTGTTAAAAGCGAAGGTACTGTAAACTCATGATACAGCTTTAGACATTTCTCCAAAGCCGAATTCATCACAGTAGTTTTATAAAATTTTACAAAGAACACTAAGATATTTTTGACTGTAGTGAATATTTGAGGTGAAATGACATTATCCAAATATGATTTTAACCAGTAGGTGGCAACAAATCAATATCTGAATTTAGTTTTAAAAAATTGTTAGAGAAATAGTTTGTCATCAACAAGGTATATTTGATTTTTCCCCACAAATATTTTGTGCTTATATCTTTAATATATGATTTTTAATTTGAAAATTTAATATAGATTTTATTTTATATGATATGCATAGTGCATTGTAAAAGTGTGATTTTTTGATAGTTGAATGATTATAGTTTCATTTAAAAACTGAGCAGTATTGCAGTTACTTGGTTTATTACTTGATAGAAACCAGTAATCAATGATTTGAAGAATTATTTTTTTGCCTTGCATTTTTAAAAGTTTAATAAGTAATGATATTTAACTTAATGCAAATAAGTTTATGCTTTTAAGGAAAACTTTGTAGAACTGTGTGATAGAAAAANAAGAATTATTTTTTTGCCTTGCATTTTTTAAAGTTTAATAAGTAATGATATTTAACTTAATGCAAATAAGTTTATGCTTTTAAGGAAAACTTTGTAGAACTGTGTGATAGAAAAAATTGGGAAAAATCAGTGTTTATCAGTAAGGGTTATATTTCTGTGATTATTGTAATGTAAATGCTCTAGATCTGTTGGCATTTTTATCAGCTATACCTAACAGCGTTGCATCAGAAAGTTTGACACATGACACAAGAGTTTCAGCATCCTAGTGAAGTTTTCCAGTGACTCAGTTCCTTATTTTGTTGATGGATATGTGTATATTTTCTTCTTTCTGTTTCTCTCTTATAAAACTCTATGAAAATGGATTGACAGGGTTACACCAGAAAGTTAATGGTGTAACTTTGGAAGTAGAAGAGGAGGTTGGGGTTCAAGAGTTTGCTTTAAAGAGTTAACTATTTTTTGTAATATTAGCAGTTGTTCATTCTGAAGAGGGAGAATGAATCTTTGTTAAAGTACTGTTTGTTTTTTTCTGTGTCATTTGAATTAAAATAGACACAGTTGAATGTAAATTCTGATGAGAGCAACTAATGATTATAAAATGTTAATTGTGATTTCATATTAAAAATGTAAAGATATATACATCTCACATTTTGTCCATTATCTGTATATATAAACTAAATGTCATTATTTGATACTTGATAGAGTAAACATTTGGGGGCATTATTAAGTCTATACTCATCTTTGATGTAAATTTAATGCATCATAATTTATATGGATACACATTTGTAGGCTTTTGGTAATTTCTTATTTTTTATTTTATGAATGTAATTTCTGTACATACCTTTTGTGCAGTTATTATCCCTTTTTTATAGTTGATTTATAATGCTGTATTTTTGCTCTCCAGTGAAGTAATTGAGTTATATATACAGTCTTTTTAAAATATTTTTTTCTGTTATGGTTTATCATAGGATATTGAATATAATTCTCCATGCTATAAGTAGGACCTTGCTGCTTACCATTCTGTATATAGAGGCTTACATTTTGATTGTCGTTATAAAGGGTAAGGCAATGTATAATTCTGCTGATTGTGTGTATGTACTGACTGCCCTGTCCCCATCCCTGCCAACTTTTGGCTTCGTACTTGCGTTAATTTTGTTAGTTAGATAAATGCAGGTGGCTGTCAAGAATGTATCTTACTCACTGAATGGTGTATTGTGTAGGAACTTATGTGCTTCTTCATACTTTAAAATGCCATCTTGTGTAACTTACCTTTGTTTTGTTTTCTCATTCGCAGTAACCTGGGTTCTTGGCTGCCTGTGGCCTTTGCNCAGGTGGCTGTCAAGAATGTATCTTACTCACTGAATGGTGTATTGTGTAGGAACTTATGTGCTTCTTCATACTTTAAAATGCCATCTTGTGTAACTTACCTTTGTTTTGTTTTCTCATTCGCAGTAACCTGGGTTCTTGGCTGCCTGTGGCCTTTGCACTGCTGTTTTACCTACCCTTCATTTGGCTAGCTTTTTTCTTTTAATATTAAAAAAGATTATTTGTGCCCGGTCTTAGCTGCAGCACTGGGATCTTCAATCTTGGTGTGTGGCGTGTGGGATTTTTTAATTGCAGCATGTGAGATCTGACTCCCTAATCAGGAATCTAATTCAGGGCCCCTATGTTGGGCACAGAATCCCAGCCACTGAACCACCAGGGAAATCTCTTGGCTGGTTTCTTGTTCTTCCTCCTTGCATCAGCTTTGATGTGCTTTAAGAGAATTTTTTACTACCATTGCACCTACAGTATCTCTTCAGTTGTGTTCTCTTGTAGCAGTGCGTCTTTTCCTCTGTAGTGTTTACAGGAAAATTCCATTGCTTTTTATGCTTTTTGCCCATCTGCCTACTAGACTTGAGCTCTGTGAGACCAAGGCCTATGTCCTCTATGCAAACTCTACAAAATTTCAGGGCCTACAGCACTGCTTGAAATGTTGTGTGCATTTAATAGTTGTTGAATGAGTGAACTTGAAAATTTAAGATTTACGTGTCAGAACTCATTTAACTGTCTTCTCTTCTTTCTGTATTAATGAATATTTCTCTCCAAAGTTAGAGTATGCTCTCAGGATCAAAATTTTGTTTTATGGGTTATTCTTTATGTTTAGCTCTCTGACACACCTGGAAGTTATTGTAGAATGTCATGTTAGGTATAATCCAGAGTGATAATGTAATACCTGTTTGCTGTAAACTACACTTACTGTGCATTTCTTATTGTTAGTTACCAAGGACTTAAAATGTAAATCTGTAGAGAAACTGTTTTAGTCCATTAATTAATATCTTTACTGTTTCAAGAGAAAAATCTTTTATTTTATTTTATTTTTTTTTGGCCACGTGGCTTGGATTTTAATTCTCTCCCAGGAATTGAACTCAAGCCCTCTGCAGTGAAAGTGTGAAGTCCTAAGCACTGGACCACCAGGGAATTCCCTAGAAAAATCTACTTATAAGCTAATAGATTTTGAATTAGCATGGTAGCATGAATATATAATAATTACCCATTTAAATTATTTACTTTTTATCAAACCCATCTAAATTTTACCATCAAAGGAGCAAGTTACAGAAAATGCGTAGTTTCAGCCTGTGTTTCATGTAAGCTCTAAATTTATAGTATTGTCCTTTTCACATTTGGGTAGGTTTCATGTTTTTAGGTTTGTATTTTATCTTTCATCCATCCTACAACTTTATTCTTTGCTCAGCTGTTTGAGACTATGTTATAGACATACTAACTTCACCCCTAAGTAATTCAGCATGTCTCCTAAGAACAGAGACTTTTCCAACAATTCAGTCACAACGTGTGTGTGTGTGTGTGTGTGTGTGTGTGTGTACACGTAGATTCTTTACTACTGAGCCACCAGTGCAGCGTGTGTGTGTGTGTGTACATAAAATTTAAATCCAAGATTACACATTGCATTTAGTTGTCATGTTTCTTAGTTCTCCTTAATAGAGAGTAGTACTTCTGAAATTCTCTATGATGAGGGACCAGTTTTTCCTTTTTTCCATTTTCTATGAACCTATAAATTTGTAAAATATTTTTATTGTATAATTGTATTTTATTATATGTATCTTTATAAAATACAGTAAAAAAATTCTTAGGAAAATAAAATGAAAGAAATAAAGACTTAAAAATATTACTTATTTTAAAAATTAGATTCTACTATGAAGTTGTTTTAAAAAACCCTGAACTGTAATTTTTTTTCTAAACGGTCATGGGAGTTTAAAGAAGTCCAGGCCAGTTGTTTTATAGGTGCATCTTTTCATTTAGATTTGAGTGGTTGTTTTGTCATGATAAAAATCAGATTAAATACTTTGACAAGAATACAGCATAGGGGATTTTATATCCTTCTCAGTGCCTCACAGATGGGGTACATAATTACAGCTAATGTTAATAACCACTTGATTAAAATGATATCTTCCAGATTTTTTGATATTGTAGTGGTTTCTTTTCCCTTTTAAAATTAGTAAGATACTTTGAGACTGTGTGAATGTCTGTTCTTTTATTTATACTGTGGCTTTAATATACCACGATGTTTCTTGCCTGATTCAGTCAGCTGTATGTTGCAGGTGATAACTGTCTAATTGTTATTCTTTTACATTGACTAGTTGTCATTCTTTTGAAGAGAAGAGCTTTTTCTGGTCTTACAGAGTTTTTAAGCCACTGAGTAAGAGCAAGCCCTGTCTTTTTCTTTTCTGAAGGATGAATGTCTGACGTGAAGATAGAATTGGATTTTTGTATTGGAAATTTCCTGCTTCTCTTTCTTTATCTTTTCTATTCTTGCTCCTTGTTCTGTTTCCTAGTGTTCTTTGTTTTCCCTGAACTCCCTGGCTTGGAACTGTATCTAGNGATGAATGTCTGACGTGAAGATAGAATTGGATTTTTGTATTGGAAATTTCCTGCTTCTCTTTCTTTATCTTTTCTATTCTTGCTCCTTGTTCTGTTTCCTAGTGTTCTTTGTTTTCCCTGAACTCCCTGGCTTGGAACTGTATCTAGGTCTATGAGGGTTCTATCTCCTTAAAATATCTACCTGTCTCCTTTTTTTTTTTCTCACTGTCAAAATTAATTTATTCAGTCCACATTAATGCATGAGGTTTTGTTGTTTTCTTTAACTTTTCATATCTGTTTGTATTTTAAGATATTTCTAATAAGGTGAATGAATAGATTAGATGACTAGTAGCTGGTGTGACATGGTGAAATATGAAGGAAAAAAAGAAGAAAATTTGTAGGGGGTGGTTAATGCTGGGAAACAGCCCATCCTGTGATCAGTGTCATTTAGGGTCATTTCTGAGACTGGGACCCTAAGTCACACCTTTTTTGTTGTTGTTAATACCTTTTACTACTGGACTGCAGATTAATTTAAAGCCCCTGGCCCCTCACCCCTAATCTCCTGTATGATCCTAGTCTATTTGTATGATGATGTCATTACAAAGGTCTGTAAAGTCAAAGCTATGGTTTTCCGAGTAGTCATGTACAGATGTGAGATTGGACCATAAAGAAAGCTGAATGCTGAAGAATTGATGCTTTTGAACTGTGGTGTTGGAGAAGACTCTTTAGAGTCCCTTGGAAAGCAAGGGGATCAAACCAGTCCATCCTAAAGGAGATCAGTCCTGAATATTCACTGGAAGGACTGATGCTGAACTTGAAGCTCCAGTGCTTTGGCTACCTGATGGAAAGAACTGACTCATTGGAAAAGACCCTGATGCTGGGAGGGATTGAAGGCAGAAGGAGAAGGGGACAACAGAGGATGAGATGGTGGGATGGCATCACCGACTCAATGAACATGAGTTTGAGCAAGCTCTGGGAGTTGGTGATGGACAGGGAAGCCTGGTGTGCTGCAGTCCATGTGGTCACAAAGAGGCGGGCAGAACTGAGTAACTGAACTGAGCCAAGAGGTGGATACAGTTATTTGTGTTGCTCCTTTGGAAAGTAACAGTCTGTATATCTGGTATCTTCTAGAAGAAACTCTTGTTTGAGAGTTCTTTAAATTAACTCATCCAAATTTAGTACATCTGTCTTCCTCATAATCAGCAAATATTAGGGACTTGATAAAAGTGGGCATTGCTTGGCACTGGGGGTACAATAATGGGCAAGCAGGTGTGGCTTTACCCCCCCACCATAGTGTATGCTAGTTGGGGAGTCAGATGAGTAAGACAGTTACACTTCTCAAAGTGAATGAAGAGTGATGGGAGTTGAATAAGATGCTATGGGAGAACTACCTGAATATGGCATGGAAAAGGGACATTTCTTGAAGACCAGGATGTTGGGGAGAGGTGAAAAATGGACACTGTGGCACTTCTTCTGTGAACAACCAGATAGGATGTATTTTTGACTTTTCTGGCCACATCTCTGTTGCAGCTACTTGACCTTGTGATTGTAGTGCAAAATCGGCCATAGACAGTGAAAAAATGAATGAGTGTGGTAATGTTTGAGTCAGACTTTATTTCTGGACAGTGTGTACTTTGAATTATGTTTAATTTTCAGGTGTAATATTCTTTTTATTTAATCCCCCCCATAACCATTAAAATGTAAAAACCAGTCATTAAGAAGAATACATTTGAATCAGTTTCAATGAGGTGGATGAAACTGGAGCCTATTATACAGAGTGAAGTAAGCCAGAAAGAAAAACACCAAGACTGTATACTGACGCATATATATGGAATTGAGAAAGATGGTAACGATAACCCTGTATGTGAGACAGCAAAAGAGACGCAGATGTATTGAACAGTCTTTTGGACTCTGTGGGAGAGGGCGAGGGCGGGATGATTTGGGAGAATGGCATTGAAACATGTATATTATCATATGTGAAATGAATCGCCAGTCCAGGTTTGATGCAGGGTGCAGGATGCTCAGGGCTGGTGCACTGGGATGACCCAGAGGGATGGGATGGGGAGGGAGTTGGTGGGAGGAGGGTTCAGGATGGGGAACACATGTACACCCACGGCAGATTCATGTCAATGTATGACAAAACCAATACAATATTGTAAAGTAATTAGCCTCCAATTAAAATAAATGAATTTATATTAAAAAAAACTGGAAGTAAAAATTAAAATCAATAATCAACAAAAAAGTAAAACTCATTTTTAGCTCACATGTAAGAAAAGAATATGGTGCTAAAGATCCTATTATCAATACTATAAAAATGATGCTGTTATGTCATATATCTGTAGTCAGTGCATGTGTTAGTCTGTTAGTAAGATATACATTTGTAGGTAGGGTTGAAAACTATGGTATTTATGCACCTCTTGCTATTTTTTGGAAACATTCCCATAATTCTTTAAGTTGGAAGTAAAGGATGTTATGTATTAATGAAGGTACACATGCAGAGACACTTGCTTGGTATAATTAATAGTAAATTTAGAAGGCTCTGATTCCACTCATGATCTTGTCGGTTATTGACTTTATAATGTTGAGCAGGTCATTACATTTTTCTGAGCCTTGTTTGTGAAAAAAAGAAGCTTAACACCAATACTGCTCAGAATTACTGTAAATAATAGCATACTTTAAAGCACCATGTAGTGTCAATATCTTAAAATTACACAGCCCCCTTCTGTTATCTTCAAATATCATATAGATGTAAGATGGCATTGTGATTGATTAGTTTATGTCATTAAGATGTGTTCTTGAAGAATTCAGGCATCATGCAGCTATTCAGTGTCTGCTGTGTGCTAGGTACTATTCTAGGTATTTGAGGGTACAAATTGTTCTGTCCTTGTGGGTTATAAATCGATGTGATATAGTATCAGTCACAAGTGCTGTGAAGAAAGGGAAGGGGATAGGTAGGGATTGGGATGGTGGATGAGGAAGAAACTGGGAAACTGCCTCTGGAAATGATGTTTAAACCGAGACCTTGTGGATTTGGGAAGTGGAGGAGCTTTCAGAGAGATAGAACATACACTGTAAAGACCTCAGGTAAGAAAGAGTTTACTATATTTGAAAAGCAGAATAAAGGCAAGCAAGCATAGATTAAATCAAGTGATGTAGGAAGGTAGGGGACAGATATATAGGGCCTAGTGAACCAAGAAGAAGAGTTTGGATTTTATTCTGAGATTAAAAAGCTACTGGAGGATTTTGAGCAATGGAATGAAATAACCTAAGTCCATTTAAAAGTGATAAATCTCCCTTTCCCCTTTCTCCTCAGCAATTTTTTGTCCTAAAGCCATTAGGTAATGCATGGCAACACAGATACTCGCAGTGTGAGGAGGGGGTATGGGAGGCTGTTGTGGCCCCTGAGCAGCTTGTGTGTGCTAAGTTGCTTCATTTGTGTCTGACTCTGCAACCCCATGGACTGTAGCCTGCCAGGCTCCTCTGTCCCTGGGGTTCTCCAGGCAAGAATACTGGAGTGGATTGCCATTTCCTTCTCCAGGAGGTCTTCCCAACCTAGGGATTGAACCTGTGTCTCTTAGATCTCTTGCATTGGCAGGCAGATTCTTTACCACTAGCGCCACCTGGGAAACCTGAGCAGCTTATTTGGTCCCAATTGGATTGAGGAGAGGGTGGCCTGGAACAGAGTGTCCATGTTGGGAGGGCCTGACAGCTGTCACAAGAGTCAGAGGCCAAGCAGGGTGAAGACAGGATTTTTCCTATCTGGTGGCCTGATATGGGATGCCACAGCTCAGTCAAGGTTAGGATAGGGTGTTAAGGGAGAGCAGACTGGATGGGGAGCCCAACCATTGCCTCCACCATGTATAAGGAGTGGAGTTTAAGTCATAGATTAAGCATAGCAGTCTTAATTTTCTGATCGTGATGATTTCATTGTAGTTACATAGACCATCCTTGTTCTTAGCATTTGAGTATGATGGAACATCAACATTGGCAACTACCTCTGAGGCGATTTGGGGAAAACATTTCTTTGTACTGTACTTTAGTGCAATTTTGTTGTTTCAAAACTGAAAAAGAGAAAAAACCAAAACCCAGTAACGTCACTCTGGTCACTGTGTAGGATGTGGACTGTAGAGTGACAGGACTGAAAGTGTGAAAATCAGGGAGGAGACTGCTGCAGTCTAGTCTGGGCAGATTGTGATAGCAGAGTGGGCAGGTGATTTCAGTGGAGGAGGTGAGAATGGTCAGATGGCAGACTTCTTTTGAAGGTAGATCTAACTGGATTTGCTGATGAAGTATGGGGTAAGAGTCAAGGATAGCTTCTTAGTTTTTTCTTGTGTGTGTGTGTGTTTGCTTAGTTTTCTTTAAGGTGTGAAGATCTAGAAAAAGATGATGCCATTAAATAATGCAAGAATTCATTTTTTTAAAAAATAGGGTTTATGAAAGCAACTGATTTCTAGTCTTAGCTTACCCACTGAGAATGGTGTGTGAACTTAACTTCTGTCTTGATATTTCTGGTTCTCTGTTACTTCATGTGGATAGCATAGTATAGAATGTTTACAGTGGGACCGTTAGGCTACTTTAGCCATGGGAGGTCTTAATAATGGATTAATTGCTGACTTTTAAAAAGCTTATTAAGCCTGCATGGGTCAAACTGTAAAGAGGGAGACCTGGGTTCAATCCCTGGGTTGGGAAGATTATCTGGAAAAGGAAATGGCCCACTCCAGTACTCTTGCCTGGAAAATCCCAAGGATGGAGAAGCCTGGTGGGCTACAGTCCATGGGGCTGCAGAGTTGGACATGACTTAGCGACTTCACTTTCATTTTCAAAGAGCTTACTAGTGATGAAGTGAAATACTTTGTCTTTGAAACTATTTTGTTAAATATTTTTATCATTGACTTGGATAAAGACATAGATTACCTGATTGTTAAATTAGCACATGTAGGGATCTTGAGAGCTGCCCTTTGAGAAAAGATGCAGTTAGGATTCATAAAAGTCTTGCTTGAAAGAAACCACTTCTAAGTGATTATTACTGATGAATACCATCAGTTAACCTCCCAATGTACTTACTTCAGTGTACATGGTGGACTTTACAATAGGAATAATAAGATTACTGGTATTAAGTGGAAATTAGTGGGAAACTCAAGGCATGATGCCTGATCAAGTGTGCTGAGTGTGTGCTTCGTCGCTCAGTTGTGTCCAACTCTTTGCGACCCCATGGACTGTAGCCCACCAGACTCATCTGTCCACGGGGTTCTCCAGGTGAGAATACTGGAGTGGGTTGCCATGTCCTCCTCCAGGGATGCCTGATCAGTGCACCTGTTAAATGTCAGTAGCATTTCTCCCCAGTCAGAGAGTGTATCAGCTTTGCTTATTCCCATTGTACATTCATTTTTTATTTCAGCTATGAATCATTTGGTCAGAGTGCTTTTAAGGAAAGGCATTTGAATATTTTCAAAAATCTGTTTCTATTTTGCAAATTTGAGTTGGCATTTTTGAAAAAAGCTTTTATAGATAAAATTTTCAGCCAGTTAGCTTGACTCCACTGTGGAAGGGTGTGAGTGAAGTGATATGTTCTCAAACCAGTACAATAGTATTAAAGATAAAAATAATATTTATATAATTCTATGCATAATGTCGGAGAAGGTAATGGCACCCCACTCCAGTACTTTTGCCTGGAAAATCCCATGGACGGAGGAGCCTGGTAGGCTGCAGTCCATGGGGTCGCTAGGAGTCGGACATGACTGAGCGACTTCACTTCCACTTTTCACTTTCATGCATTGGAGAAGGAAATGGCAACCCACTCCAGTGTTCTTGCCTGGAGAATCCCAAGGACAGGGGAGCCTGGTGGGCTGCAGTCTCTGGGGTCGCACAGAGTTGGACACGACTGAAGTGACTTAGTAGCAGCAGCAGCAGCATGCATAATGTATTTTTACCTCTTGGAAGTTAATGTATTTTATTTCTTCTTTGTTCTTCTTGAAATAGTCACTCTAAATGCAAGAAACACAGGTTCCCTCTGTTGTTAGTATGTAGCATCTTCTACACTTTAGTCCTAAGTTACTTAGTAACTAAATTTGAAGAAAGATTTTATTGGTCTTAACATTCTGTATAGTGCCAGCAATATTTTATTTGCATTAATAAGATCAGTTCTTACAAAAAGTACTGACTTTCTGCTGTGTCTCAAACATGAAATATGGGTGTTTCAGAGAAATTTTTGTCCAATTCTNACTTTCATTTTCAAAGAGCTTGCTAGTGATGAAGTGAAATACTTTGTCTTTGAAACTATTTTGTTAAATATTTTTATCATTGACTTGGATAAAGACATAGATTACCTGATTGTTAAATTAGCACATGTAGGGATCTTGAGAGCTGCCCTTTGAGAAAAGATGCAGTTAAGATTCATAAAAGTCTTGCTTGAAAGAAACCACTTCTAAGTGATTATTACTGATGAATACCATCAGTTAACCTCCCAATGTACTTACTTCAGTGTACATGGTGGACTTTACAATAGGAATAATAAGATTACTGGTATTAAGTGGAAATTAGTAGGAAACTCAAGGCATGATGCCTGATCAAGTGTGCTGAGTGTGTGCTTCGTCGCTCAGTTGTGTCCAACTCTTTGCGACCCCATGGACTGTAGCCCACCAGACTCATCTGTCCACGGGGTTCTCCAGGTGAGAATACTGGAGTGGGTTGCCATGTCCTCCTCCAGGGATGCCTGATCAGTGCACCTGTTAAATGTCAGTAGCATTTCTCCCCAGTCAGAGAGTGTATCAGCTTTGCTTATTCCCATTGTACATTCATTTTTTATTTCAGCTATGAATCATTTGGTCAGAGTGCTTTTAAGGAAAGGCATTTGAATATTTTCAAAAATCTGTTTCTATTTTGCAAATTTGAGTTGGCATTTTTGAAAAAAGCTTTTATAGATAAAATTTTCAGCCAGTTAGCTTGACTCCACTGTGGAAGGGTGTGAGTGAAGTGATATGTTCTCAAACCAGTACAATAGTATTAAAGATAAAAATAATATTTATATAATTCTATGCATAATGTCGGAGAAGGTAATGGCACCCCACTCCAGTACTTTTGCCTGGAAAATCCCATGGACGGAGGAGCCTGGTAGGCTGCAGTCCATGGGGTCGCTAGGAGTCGGACATGACTGAGCGACTTCACTTCCACTTTTCACTTTCATGCATTGGAGAAGGAAATGGCAACCCACTCCAGTGTTCTTGCCTGGAGAATCCCAAGGACAGGGGAGCCTGGTGGGCTGCAGTCTCTGGGGTCGCACAGAGTTGGACACGACTGAAGTGACTTAGTAGCAGCAGCAGCAGCATGCATAATGTATTTTTACCTCTTGGAAGTTAATGTATTTTATTTCTTCTTTGTTCTTCTTGAAATAGTCACTCTAAATGCAAGAAACACAGGTTCCCTCTGTTGTTAGTATGTAGCATCTTCTACACTTTAGTCCTAAGTTACTTAGTAACTAAATTTGAAGAAAGATTTTATTGGTCTTAACATTCTGTATAGTGCCAGCAATATTTTATTTGCATTAATAAGATCAGTTCTTACAAAAAGTACTGACTTTCTGCTGTGTCTCAAACATGAAATATGGGTGTTTCAGAGAAATTTTTGTCCAATTCTGCCTTGTGGTTCGAAGTTTGAAACTCAGGAAGAAGTCATTTGATGCCTGAATTTTCTGATGTTTTTGCTGATCCTTCACTTTTATTTGTTTTTGAATTTTGTTGAGGTTTTAGGCTTCCCAGGTGGCAAATAGTGGTAAAAAAATCTGCCTGCTGATGCAGGAGATGTGGGTTTGATACCTGGGTTGCGTAGATCCCCTGGAGGAGGAAATGGTAACCCACTCCTGTATTATTGCCAGAAAAATTCCATGAATAGAGGAACCTGGTGGGCTATAGTTCAAGGGGCAGAAAGAGTCAGACATGACTGAATGACTGCATGCACGCACAAGGAAATTTTGGTGTGTACTCTTTGGTGTTTTTCCCCTGGTGCAAAATTTCAATATTTGTGTAAATGTACATTTTTACTATGTCTTTTCATAGTTCTTTTTGAGCGCTCCCCCTCCCCTGCTTTTTATTTTTCCCTGGTGGCTCAGACGTTAAAACGTCTGCCTGCAGTGTGAGAGACCCGGGTTCGATTCCTGGGTCAGGAAGATTCCCTGAAGAAGGAAATGGCAATCCATTCCAGCACTCTTGCCTGGAAAATCCCATGGACGGAGGAACCTGATAGGCTACAGTCCATGGGGTCGCAAAGAGTTGTATATGACTGAGCGACTTCACTTTAATTTTGACCACCGCCGCCCCCCCACTGCTTTTTATTTTTCTCTTCTCTCCACCTGCATCTCTGCTGTGAGCCAGGGTCTCTAAAGGTGTTGAGAGACCACTGAGCTGGGGGGAATATTCCTGGCTGAGGTGGAGATACATGACTGGCAAATGAGATATCTGTGCAAGCTTTAGAAACAGTTGAGGCGAACATCACAGAACATTCACCATTTTAAGATGAACAGTTGCAGTTGGTACATTGACAGAGTTGTGTGGCCACCGGTTCTTTCTGATTCCAAAACATTTCATCATTCCCCAAAGAAATCTTGTAGCCGTTAAGCAGTTGTTACCCACCCGCAAGGCGACCACTAGTCTGCAGTTTTCCTCTGTGAATTTACCTATTCTGGATGTTTTATGACCTTTTGGGTCTGGCTGCTTTCACTTTGCTTAATATTTCTAAGGTTCATCCTGTTGTAGCATGAATGAGTCCTTCATTACTTTTTCTTACTGAACAGTATTCCATTATTTGTATATACCACAATTTGTTTATCCATCCATTGAGGGATATTTGGGTTGTTTCCACCTTTTGATTGTTACAAATAGTGCTGCTATTAATATATGTATATATTTGAGTACTGCTTTTCACTTCTTTTGGTTATATACCTAGGAGTGGAATTGTTGGGGTCATATTGTGATTCTATGTATAATTGTATGAGGAACCATGGGCTTTTTCCCCCAGAGGGTATGCCATTTGACATTTCTTCCAGCAATGTATGAGGGTTTCTCTGCACATTCATCAAAGGTCTGTGTAGTCAAGGCTGTGGTTTTTCTAGTAGTCATGTACGCATGTGAGAGCTGGACCATAAGGATGGCAGAGCACCAAAGAAGGCAGAGCGCTGAAGAACTGATGCCTTCCAACTGTGGTGTCGTAGAAGGCTCTTGAGAGTCCCTTGGACAGCAAGGAGATCAAACCAGTCAACCTTAAAGGAAATCAATCCTAAATACTCATTGGAAGGACTGATACTGAAGCTCTAATACTTTGGCCACTTGATGGGAAGAGCCAACTCAATGAAAAAGACCCTGATGCTGGGAAAGATGGAAGACACAGAGGAGAAGAGGGCAACAGAAGATGAGATAGTTGGATGGTATCACCAGTTCGATGGACATGAACTTGGGCAAACTCAGAGTTGACAAGGGACAGGGAAGCCTGGCATGCTGCAGTCCACGGGGTTGAGAAGAGTCGAACAGGACTTGGCAAGTTAACAACAACACGCCAGGTACCCACATTTGAATAACCATTGCTTGTCTGTCAGTCAAGTGAGAAAGTTCCCAGGAGAAGGGACTGTTTCTGCCCAAATATAAAACAACTGCCAAATATTTTTTATCTTGAAACATCTATTGATGCAGTGCAAGTGCTTTCTATTTTATCAGACAGACTAGGTACTCAGCATTGAGATTTAATAAAATTAATGTTTTACTCTTTCATTAACACTCCTAAGTGAAACTGGCATTGCCTTAACTGCAATCCAGTAAACAGTACAGTGACTCTTAGTGCATTTTGGGGTCACTGCCTTGGTTGGTGCAGTGGTATCAGTGCTTTTACCCATTGTTTTTACATTGTCAGTTGCAGATGTCAGTAGTGAAAAAGGCAGTTTCTTGGTATTGTTATGAAAATGGTTTTGATATTGTGGATTTCTTGGAATTTGTGAACTGTACTTTGAGAATTGCTGGAAGGGATGGACATTCCCACTATTGAATTGCTATGGTAGCTCTTTTTCCCAAAATCAGAGTTGAACTTTCAAGTATAATGGAGAAGTTGTTGCTTAGTCACTCAGTCTTGTCCAACTCTTGGGTTGTAGCCCTCTAGGCTCTTCTGTCCATGGGGTTTCCCAGGTTAGAATACCAGAGTGAGTTACCAGTTCCTTTCTCCAAGGGATTTTCCCTACCCAGAGATCGAACTGCAGTCTTCTGCCATTGACAGACGGATTCTTTCCTTCTGAGCCACTGAGGAAGAGGGGGAAAAAAATCCTTATGGCTTTGCTGGTATTCATTCTTATTTAAGACTCTTGACTGCCCTGTAATTCTAGATATTATTGTCACCTATTTGCAGGTGAGGTAACCAGATCCTGAGAGGTTAAATAACTTGACCAATGTCATAAAACTAGTACATAGTGACTAATGAGCTGAAACTAAATTCTGGGTGAAATCAAAGTCCTTAGGCTCTTTCCTAAGCCAAACATGTCTCCAGATGGATGTCATGGATCCTGGAATGAGGAAGGGTCTAATGAGAAGGTCAAGTTATTTGCTCCCCTGTCCTTGTACCAGTTTCTTATCTCATCATTAACCTTTTGCTGTTAAGAATAATAGAAATCTTAATTAGAAAGATGCTCATGGAAACAAGTTATAATTAATGGTATTTGATCTCATTTGTAAGATGGGAATAAAAGCAAGGAATGAAATACTGCCAAAGCTAAAAGCCTGAAACATAGTTTATCTGATCAGTTCTCTGGGTTTCAGAGTTATTTATATTGGTTTGCTCTTGAAGGACTTAACATGAAGGAAAAGTTGTACAAGTGAATATTGTGCTTTACCTAATTCTTGAGAGTGTCTTGATTAGTAGACTACGCAGGTAAGGCTGCCTTCATTTCTTTCCGAATAGTTATTTGAGAGGTAGATTTCATTGCTTAAAGAGCCCTTTTGCTTCAAGTTAAAAGACACCTTTTTAAAGATTACCTGAAAGATGCCTTTTTATTTTTGCTTTGTGTACAAGGGTGCAGGAAGTTTCAGGATATCAGCTAGGAAGTACTTTTAGGAAACTTTTAGTAAGCAGTGTCTATAATTTGAACACAAACGAGGAGGAAAATGATGAAAGGGTCTCAGAATTACAGTATTTTAGAATCATGCAAATACAGTTGGACTGGGATTTTATTTGTGTGATCATCAAGAATATTTCTAGGCTTGCCATAGGGATGAGAACACAGATGTATAGTGTTTGGAATGTCATAATACTACCAGAAACTGTAGGGGTTATCTGATCAAATGGTTTTCAGTTCACTTCAGTCACTCAGCCGTGTCCAACTCTTTGCGACCCCATGAATCGCAGCACGCCAGGCCTCCCTGTCCATCACCAACTCCCGGAGTTCACTCAGATTCACATCCATCGAGCCGGTGATGCCATCCAGCCATCTCACACTCTTTCGTCCCCTTCTTCTCCTGCCCCCAATCCCTCCCAGCATCAAAGTCTTTTCCAATGAGTCAACTCTTCGCATGAGGTGGCTAAAGTACCAGTAAAATCTTTTCTAGAACAGGAATTGTGTCTAAGAGTCTTAATTTTTAAAAATAAAAGGCAGATGATTGAAATGAGAGCTGTGGGTCTGAAATTCTGCTGCTTGTTTGGCAGGTTCTGTTTGTTGCTGCTGGGAGCTGTTGGTTAATAAACATTAACCGGGACTGAGTGTTCATTCTGGTCCAGGTACTGAAACAGTTTACATGCATGATTTCACAGTTGGAAAGCTGCTCATCTAGTTCAGCTTCTGAATTTTATCTCTGAAGCAGCACGCCCACAGAGCTACTATGAGTTGGCCAGGGTCTGAAACTCATTAGTTCCTCTGGGGTCTGAAACTAGTTTATAGTTATTGTTATTAAAATCCTTTTAGTCATGTGATCTAACAATATGTCTGTGTAGTGTGTTATTTTTCCAAATGTGAAACTAACCCAAGTTCATTGCAGAAAAGCAAAAACAAACTTGTGAGAGTATAAAAGGGAAAAAAAATAGTTAACCTCAATATTTAGGGATTAATCATATTTTGGTGTTGATTTGTCTAGTCTCCTTTATAAATTGTTTATTAGAAATTAATATACCTATCATACCATCTTGTTATGAGTCTTTTATGGTTAACAATATATTCTAAGCATATTCTCTTTTTTTAAAATGTTCTTTGTGAGAATGATTACTTAGTGAAGCTTTACTAAAGTTGAGCAGTTTATTTAATGTTCCCAATATTGAACTTTTTTGATCTCCCCATTTTTGCTATTATATTCAGTGCTTTAATAAGCCGCATATCATTTCTGGAGTACTAACTTCTAGATTTCAAATTACTGGATCATTTAAAATATGTAGTTTGAAATTTATTTTCATATTGATCTTTGGAAGGTGTTGCTAGTTTATACTTTCACAAGTCAAAAAATATTTTAACTCTTATGTTGGAGTGTAGTTTATTGACAGGATTGTGTAAGTTTCAGTTGTACAGTAGTGATTCAGTCATACATACACATGTATCTATTTTTTTCAAATTTTTTTCCCATTTAGGATGTTACATAATATTGAGCCGAGTTCCCTATGCTATACAGCAGGTCTTCCTTGGTTATCCATGTTAAATAACAGTGTGTACACATCAGTCTCCAACTTCCCAACTTTTCTTCCCCACATTCTTCCCCCCTGCTAAACCATAAATTCAGTCTCTTAAGTCTGTAAATCTGCTTCTGTTTTGTAGATAAGTTCATTTGTATCTTTTTTCATTTTTTTAAATTCTGCATATAAGCGATACCATATATTTCTCTTTGTCTGACTTCACTCAGCGTGACAGTCTCTAGGTCCATCCGTGTTGTTGCAGATGGCATTATTTCATTCTTTTTTATGATTAAAATTCCACTGTATATATGGACCACATCTTTATCCATCCTTCTGTTGATGGGCTCACAAGTCATTATTAAACTCCCATGAGTTCTGGACAGTGCCATTAAAACAAATAAGTCATTATTTAAATCTGCATTTGTTTGATTGTAGATGAGGCCAAACTTCCTTCTTTATTAGCTATTTCTGTTTTTTTTTTTCATTTGTAAATTCCCAGTATTTTTACTTTGCTTATCTTTCTATTTGGATGTTTTTTTTCCTCTCTTAAAATATAAGAGTTCAAGAAACACATATTCTTTTGACTCACTACTCTGCACCTCCCCACCCCCACAATATTTTAATTTTTCAGTGTGTGATGTCTGATTATCCCTTCTTTTATGATGTGGTCAGCCACTGATGACCATTGACACATCCATTAATTCATTAGGTGTTCCAAAATGCTGATATTGTAGTTTTGTCATTTTTTCTTTTATTTATTTCCTGGAATATTTTGTAAAGAAAAGTGTCCTCATTTCAACTGTTTGGATACATCATGTACAGTTGGTATAGGCAAGTAAATATACGTCCTTGATTCTTTACAATTACTTAGCATTTTTGAAATAGTTGATTTTACTAGTTTCTTCCAAAAGGACTAAAAGGATTAAATCAGTAGGTTTTAATATGTTTGTGTATTGTTATATTTATTAATGCATAAACTCTTCCATTTGTGGCCAGCAGGAGCTCCTTGAACACAGCTAATAAGAGACAGGGCTCTGCTTTCCACTTGCTCTGACCTCTGCTCTTGCTTTTCACAGGCCACGTACAGTCTCTGGAGTTGAACTGGATGTTCTGAGGTGCCTAGAAGAGAGGGGAGGCTCACTGAAGGTTCCTGGGGAGTTGAGTTAACTAACTTGTTGCTGATCTGCACAACAGATACATGCCAGGGATACAGTAGTGACCATGAATAATTAATTTCAGATAAATGCTCTGGAGAATATGAAATAGGGTGACATGTTAGAGAATTTACTGGTTTGGGCATCAGTGAACAGAATAGCTTTTAGCTGTTGTGCAGCTGGAGTCTGAAGATAGAATCTTGCCTTTCATGACCCCAAAACAAACCATGGAGTCATTGAGTGGGGCTGTGTTACATGATTTTGAGTAGAGAAGGAACAGTCTCCTGAAAGAGCAGTTGAAAATTGAGCTTAGAAATGTGTGTTTAAAGCTTTAAGGTAGATTTAAATATATTAAGATTTGGGAGACTATGTACTTCTATTAATAATTCCTCAGTAATTCCTCTAATTACATGTGGTAAAAATAATTCTGTAGTTAAAATGGCAACCTGTCCTCCAGTGATACCTCAGGAGAGCAATCTCTTGACTGTAAAGGAAAAGCCTCCATATTTACAGTCTAAGTTTTGTGGTCTTTGAAGAACTAACTTTTTGACTTTCTTTCCTGAGGTAATGGCTGTTAGAATTTACTGGAGGCAAGGAGTTGACGGAGGAGCCTGGTGGGCTGCAGTCCAGGGGGTCGCTGAGTCAGACACGACTGAGTGATTTCACTTTCACTTTTAGGCAATGGCACCCCACTCCAGTACTCTTGCCTGGAGAATCCCATGGACAGAGGAGCCTGGTGGGCTGCAGTCCATGGGGTCGCTAAGAGTTGGACACGACTGAGCGACTTCACTTTTTCACTTTTCACTTTCATGCATTGGAGAAGGAAATGGCAACCCACTCCAGTGTTCTTGCCTGGAGAATCCCAGGGACGGGGGAGCCTGGTGGGCTGCCGTCTATGGGGTCGCATAGAGTCGGACACGACTGAAGCGACTTAGCAGCAGCAGCAGCAAGGAGAGGGGCATGGTACTATCTTCTTTTGGGAAAGCACTTCAGTTACAAATTTGAACATGTTACCGTTTTGGTGGAAGCACTGTTCATTGAGGTTTTAAAAATCTGTACCATGATTCACTGTATGAAGCCTGGATACGGGCTACTTCTAACAAGGATTTCACTCTTCAGGGTCGGGGGACTTGGCAAGATCGTCATCAGTATCATGGATATGCCTGAATGAGTAGACAAGGGCTCAATAAATATTTTAAGGAAGCTACTTTAACCTTGCTAAAGTAGATGATGAAGTTCACCCCTTTTCACTGTCTTTTTTTTAATTGTAAGATTATTTGGCTGCATGGAGTCGTCGTTGTATCATGTGGGCTCTAGTTCTCTGACCAGGGATCGAACCCTGGCCCCCTGCATTGGGAGCTCAGAGGCTTAGCCACCAGTGAGGGAAGTCCCTCACTATCTTTTTTTGTTCATACTTTCCCCATTTAAAAGAAAACCAAAATTCTTGAACTTTCATTCCTGCCTATCCCATGGGTATTACTCTCTGTTGAATTGTCTTGGGAAGAATAATCCGATGGATGCTTTTTACAGGGTTAATGTTTTGGTTCTTATATTGGAGGTCCAGTCTTTGCCTTATGATTGTGCTGTTTAACTTGCACACATATATGTATTCTTTTGTATATTGCATATGTTGCATATTTTTTAAACTATAAGCTCTTTATTTACAGTCTCCATATTCTTTTTTTTTTTTTTTTCAGGTTAAAAAAACCAAATTTATTTGGCTGCACCAAGGTCATAGTTGCAGCATTCGGGATCTAGTTTCCTGGCCAGGGATTGAACCTAGTTCCCTGCACTGGGAGCCTGGAGTCTTGACCACTGGACTACCAGGGAAGTCCCAACAGTCTCCATATTCATTCATCTGCTTCACCTCCCTTCCATTCTAGTTGTCTTCTATTTATCTGCAGTATGTGGACCTACTCATGTGGATGACTCACACAGTATTATGTAATGGCGAGGTTAGCAAAGTCAGAAGGCCTTCCATCTGGAAGTTGAGGTGGTGATGCTCTCTCTCTTGCCTGGAGTCACTGTGAAGCACACATGAGAAATTTTGCAAACTGTAAAGGGCCATACAGATATAAGGACTTTGATAGTCCTATTGGTATAGTTGCAGCAAGGCTTTGACTTAGCTAGAGAATCACAAGTAGTAGTCTTACTTGGTTGAAACATGAGAATGTTTGATTGTTTCAGCAATTGGAAGCTCTCTCAAATAGACTGTGTGCTCCTCTATCACTTGAGATTTTTCTTCCTGCCTCCTGCTTATCTTGTCTTGAGCTGTCACTGTGATTAGGTCCATGTGTCATGCGCGCGCACACACACCCCTGTGTCCGACCGGGAGAACTTGCTTCCTTCAGGGTTGCCTTTTCCTAGACCTTCCCCTCCCTTTTTTTTCTGTTTCTGTTGCTTCTTTCTGAGCTGCCTGACACCTGGTAGCTGGCCTTTTGTATTCCTTGGTCATTTAGAGATTTAGAGTGCTCTTGCTTTGCCTTGGCTGGGTGAACAGGGTGTCTTCTAATGTTTGGACTTTCCATTCTGTTTTTGTGGTAACTTGAAACAGTTTCTTCATGTCCCTCCCTTGTCTTTCTCTTGCTACCTCCCTTGCTTTTTCTTTTTTAACCCTTTCTCGTACTATCACAGCTCATTAAACTTGACAGTAATTAGAACAGCTCCTGAGCACAAGCACCAGTGGAAATAAAAAGGCTGAGGTTGTGTCTGGGGTGTGCAGTAGTTAGGGCCCTGGCTCTAGCACAGGGATAACAGGCTAGGATAAAAAAGGAAAATTGATAAGAAGGCAGAAGAGCTTAACGGAGATGAGGAACAGCATTGCGGTAAGTCTGGAGAAGGCAATGGCACCCCACTCCAGTACTCTTGCCTGGAAAATCCCAGGGATGGGGGAGCCTGGTGGGCTTCCGTCTATGGGGTCACACAGAGTCAGATACAACTGAAGCGACTTAGCAACAGCAGCAGCAGTGCGGTAAGTCTGTGGCATTGGACAAGATAAAACAGAGCAGCTGGTAGGTCAGTGAGGGTGGGTGCTAGGCTGTGGACACATGCTGTGGGGGCCTGGTAGCGCCAAGGGGCGCCAGGGTGCACATGCCACAGAGCTGCAACCACACTGCCTGCACTCTGCTGTTCCCTCGAGTTGAAGGGAACAAGAATGTGTTAACCTGAAACTGATAACTTGCAAAGGTGGAAATGGGGGAAGTCTCGTTTGACTAGTGTTTTGCTTTCATTGTTTTATATGGCACTGTAGGTTCAAAAGAATAGCTTCTTATTTTAAACAAAACATCCTTATTGAAGTATAATTCACACACTATAAAATTAATCCATTATAAGTGTGTAATTTAGTGGATTTTAGTATCTCATCTAGTGCCACCATCACTATGGTCTAATTCCAGAACATTCTCATCACCCCATAAGAAACCCATACCCGTTAGCAGTTGCTCCTCTAAGCTTCTGGCAACTACCAGTCTACTTTTTGTCTCTATGGATTTGCCTATTTTGGACAGCCCATACAATATGTGACCCTTGTGTCTGGCTTCTTTCACTTAGGGTAGTGTTTTTAAGATTTGCCCACTTTGTAGCATGTATCAGTACTTTATTCCTTTAAAAATTGAAGAAACATTGCAAAAATACACATAAGATTTTCCATCTTGACCATTTTAAAGTGTGCAGTTAAGTACATTCACTTTGGCATATAACCATTCTCTAGAATTCTTTTCATCTTATAAAACTGAAACTCTGTACCTGTTAAACAACAATTCCCCATTCCTTCTCCCCAGACTCTGGCAACCACTATTCTACTTTTTGTTTCTATAAATTTGATTACTCCAGTTGTCTGATACAGGGTAGAATCATACAGTATTTGACTATTTGTGACTGGCCTATTTCACTTAGCATAACGTCCTCAAGGTTCCATGTGGTGGCTTGTGTCAGACTTCATTCTTTCTTATGACTGAACAATATTCCATGGTATATGTATACACCACACTTTGTTGATGCAGACTTGAGTTATTCATACTTTTTGTCTGTTGCAAATAGTGCTGCTGTAAACATTTATGTATGAGGATTTGTTTGAGTAGCTGTTTTCAGGTCTTTGGGGGTATACACCTAGGAAAGGAATTTCTGGGTCATGAGATAATTCTGTGTTTAACTTTTTGAGGAACTGCCACACTGTTTTTTCATAGTGATTAAACCATTTTACATTCCCACCAGCAATGTACAAGAGTTCCAATTTTTCCACATCTTTTTAAACACTTACTTTCCCTATTTTTGACAGTCAGCTTAATAGGTGTGAAGGAATATCTTGTAGTTTTTATTTGCATTCTTCTAAAGACTAGTGATGTTAATCATCTTTGCATGTGCTCATTGGCCATTTTTATATCTGTTTTGCAGAAATGTCTGTTGCTTGTGTTCTAATTGGGTTGTCTTTGTGCTGAGTTGTAGGGGTTATTCTGGGTCGCAGACCCTTATCAGATGATTTGCAAATCTTTTTTCTCATTTTATAGGTTGTCTTTTCACCTTCTTGATAATAATTCTTTGCATGAAATAGCTCTCCACTTCTGGAAGATGTTTTTGTCAACTAAGACAGTTAGGGTTATACCATGTACACAGCCAAATCTTTCCTAGTTTGTGGTTTCTCTGGTGGAAAAGAATAAAAAGTGTTTCTCTTTCTATTCTGTGCTATGTGAAAAGGATGAAGCAGCTGACATAAATATTGTGTGTTTGTGGAAAAGTGAGTTTGGCTTTTGAAACTGACACATAACTTAGTTTTTTTATGTTCCATTTCATTCCACAAAAGGTTTGAGAAAGCCTAATAAGACAAAATGGAGAAGTCTAAGTAGATAAAAATTAGAATCAAAGGAAAAGTAAATAGATTAAAGACTGGACAGAAGAATGTCATTGGATATTTCTAGATGGAAAGAAAATACATAGCAGTTGGTGTAGGATTATGGCTGATACGAAGTGTTTTTCACTGTATGTGATGGTTTTTATTTTTTCCCAACTTAGTATACATTAAAAGGGATAACATTTTACTACATTATTATTAAAATTCTGAACACATTTTTCACACTTGCTGCCTTCTTTGCACTGATACATGATCCATCTTCATGATTTTATCTGCTTCCTGCATTTGTGTTCAGTNCTTGAGTTATTCATACTTTTTGTCTGTTGCAAATAGTGCTGCTGTAAACATTTATGTATGAGGATTTGTTTGAGTAGCTGTTTTCAGGTCTTTGGGGGTATACACCTAGGAAAGGAATTTCTGGGTCATGAGATAATTCTGTGTTTAACTTTTTGAGGAACTGCCACACTGTTTTTTCATAGTGATTAAACCATTTTACATTCCCACCAGCAATGTACAAGAGTTCCAATTTTTCCACATCTTTTTAAACACTTACTTTCCCTATTTTTGACAGTCAGCTTAATAGGTGTGAAGGAATATCTTGTAGTTTTTATTTGCATTCTTCTAAAGACTAGTGATGTTAATCATCTTTGCATGTGCTCATTGGCCATTTTTATATCTGTTTTGCAGAAATGTCTGTTGCTTGTGTTTTAATTGGGTTGTCTTTGTGCTGAGTTGTAGGGGTTATTCTGGGTCGCAGACCCTTATCAGATGATTTGCAAATCTTTTTTCTCATTTTATAGGTTGTCTTTTCACCTTCTTGATAATAATTCTTTGCATGAAATAGCTCTCCACTTCTGGAAGATGTTTTTGTCAACTAAGACAGTTAGGGTTATACCATGTACACAGCCAAATCTTTCCTAGTTTGTGGTTTCTCTGGTGGAAAAGAATAAAAAGTGTTTCTCTTTCTATTCTGTGCTATGTGAAAAGGATGAAGCAGCTGACATAAATATTGTGTGTTTGTGGAAAAGTGAGTTTGGCTTTTGAAACTGACACATAACTTAGTTTTTTTATGTTCCATTTCATTCCACAAAAGGTTTGAGAAAGCCTAATAAGACAAAATGGAGAAGTCTAAGTAGATACAAATTAGAATCAAAGGAAAAGTAAATAGATTAAAGACTGGACAGAAGAATGTCATTGGATATTTCTAGATGGAAAGAAAATACATAGCAGTTGGTGTAGGATTATGGCTGATACGAAGTGTTTTTCACTGTATGTGATGGTTTTTATTTTTTCCCAACTTAGTATACATTAAAAGGGATAACATTTTACTACATTATTATTAAAATTCTGAACACATTTTTCACACTTGCTGCCTTCTTTGCACTGATACATGATCCATCTTCATGATTTTATCTGCTTCCTGCATTTGTGTTCAGTTCATCCCACTTCCCTGAACTTCAGTTGGCTTAACTGCTCAGGAAGCACCACCACCACCACCTCAGCCCTCTCCCAAAATCCTGTCTGAGTCATGGACCATCAGGTCTCATGGACCCAGCAGGTCTGAGATGTTCCAGTTTTATTTTCCTAGCCTCACACTTTACATTTCTTTACATCGGAAGTGTCAAGCTGTAGACTGGCCTCTCTGCCTTTTTCCTGTTCGGCTCAGTCCTTCTAGCCAAATAGCCCCAGGGAAGACTTCCTGACCTCTTGTCTATTTCTCTTGCAGACTCAGGAGTCTTTTCTCACTGCTTCGTGCCCTCTACCTGCTCTGTTATTGCACTGACCACAGTGTCCATGGCGTTATGTCTGTGTGCTTTTCTCCTCTACTGAATCAGGACAGAGAGTGAGACTCAGTGGTTGTCCCTGTGCCTAGCAGAGTATGCGGTGCAAGGTTGGCACCGCGGAACCGTGCCTGTCTATTAAATGAATAAATACTATCATATGGAGAAGGAAATGGCAACCCACTCCAGTGTTCTTGTCCAGAGAATCCTGTGGATGGAGGAGCCTGGTGGGCTGCTGTCTGTGGGGTCTTACAGAGTTGGACACGACTGAAGCGACTTAGCACGCATGCATGGCACTGGAGAAGGATATGGCAACCTACTCCAGTGTTCTTGCCTGGAGAATCCCAGGGACAGAGGGGGCCTGGTGGGCTGCTGTTTATGGGGTCGCAGAGTTGGACACGGCTGCAGCGACTTAGCAGCAGTAGCAGCAACTTTCATGAGGTGAAAAATGATGCTTGTGGGTTGGATCACACCTGTGGATGTGTTCACGTGCCTGGCAATGCTTGGAAGCTTGAGATATTTCACATAAAAATTCTTATTTCTGTATTCTGAAAAAATGAGACTTTCTGGCCTGAGTCTGCATTCCTTTTTTTTTTGCATTCTTTTATGATGGCTGTGCCCTAGACCTAGGCTGTGATTTGTGCCCCTTTTAGATGGTCTGCCATAGTCCCATCCTGCTCATCTTACAAGAGGCCTGGCTGTCCCCTTAAGACATTTGGACTTAGAGCTCTCTAGTGGATGGATGGATGCTATTGAACCAGATCTCTCTACATCTGTCTCTGGTTGGCCTATTGGTAGAAGGTGGACAGCAGTTATTTTGAAGTTTTGGTCTTTGTCATGTTTCTTCAGTTTTATACTTCTTTGAGTTGGTTAAGGATACTGCCTAAAACTTTGATACATACATATACAACTAAAACAAAATGCTGATGAGTTGAATTTCCAAGGACATTAGCAGAATAACTGTGCTAATGACACAAGCTTGAATAAAATGAAGTGTTTTGCTACTGGGAAAGTTTATCGTTCTGAAGTTCCTAAATTCCTCTTAAAACTTTTGATATGTAATCTGTACGCTGCTCTATGGCTTTTTGTTTAAACTTTTCTTACATTCAGGAAATATTTATGGACTTGCCTGGAAATATCTTTAATTTATGAAATTAGAGATGGAATTTTGTTATTTATGTTTGGAATTTTAAGACAAAGTAAATTGTTTTCTCAGTGTGACTATGCAAAATTTATGTGCAATTTTTGGGGAGACATGTGGTCAATAATTCTCATTTTTTAATATATATTTTTATAGAGCTGTTAAGAAATGCTTTTTTATTTTCTAATATTTATTTATTTGGCTGCATTGTGTCATAATTGTGGCACATGGAATCGTCTTTGCATCATGCAGGATCTTTCTGTGTGGCACACGTACCCTCTAGCTGTGGTTTGTAGACTCAGCAGTAGTGGTGTGCGGGCTCTGGGGCACATGAACTTCAGTATCAGTGGTTGTGACTCGCCGGTTTAGTTGCTTTGTGGCATGTGAGATCTTAGTTCCCTGACCAGGTATCATACCCGTGTGACCTGCCTTGCAAGGCAGATTCTTTATCACTGAACCACCAGGGAAATCTCTCCTTACATTTTTATAGGAGACTGATCACAAGCAAAGTAATGTGGCCTGAGGAAACAGGGCAATGCTGAAGGGCTTTAAGCAGGGCTGTAGTGGGATGTTTGCTGTTTTTGAAACTTGACTGCAGCAGTGATGGGTAGAAGGTTCAAGAAGTGTGAGGCATCAGGGGCAGGGTTTCTGGTGGGGGAAGAAATGGTGAGGGCTCCAGCTAGAGGGAGGGAGAGTCCTCCTGTTTATTTTTGATGAAGTTTTAAGTAGTTAGGTTAATTTTGCAACTCTTTTTCAGATAAGATGAATGAGTACTGGAAGTAGGTGCCCAACTTCCCTTTAATATCCCTTTAATAACTCCCATGCAGATTGACTAAAAGAAAGGGTGAGATCATCTCATAACTCTCTTGAGGAAAAGATTCTTTTAGTTGAATAAGCAGACACTCATGGTTACCCTTTCTTTTCTGCCCTCTGATACATTCAAGGTATATACGCCAAGTGCTTTAGACACTCCAGACGGGGTTCTGGTAATAGGAAGTGGTTACTGGTACCAGTCACCAAGCTGCAACCAGCCTAGTAGTTTAAGAGAAGAGATACTGTGTGGATTTCAGTCATGCGATTGGCCATTTCCCCTCTCTTTGCTGCTGATCCCTCAGCTGTACCTGGGGATCCTAAAAATATCTACCTCAAAGCATAGTTGCAAAGGCTAAATAAATTACTACATATTAAGTGTTTACAATAGTGTTGTAAGTAGAAATATTATCATAGGAATTATGTTAAAAACAGAAAAATACTGTTGGGTTGCATTACAGCCTTTTAGTTGGTCATCAGAATGAATATTAACCTCCATAAAGTTAGAGGTTTGTAGGTGTCTACCATCCATTAAGGTAACCACCTCCTTCACCTGTTGATTGCTCTTGAAGTTCTAGTAATACAGCACTTTCCATATAAACAAGATGAACATTTTACATGTGAAAGCAGCCAGCATGCCCTGGAATGGGTTTTCGAGAGCCCTGCCACAGCATAGCCCTGTGAGTGATTCTGAGGGGGAGTGGAAGGAGTACTCAGGTGCCATCTCAATCTGTTTCACAGTTAGTTGTTGCTGAAAGGCCAGGGCTTGTTTCCTGCATAGTTTTAAATTACCCTTGATGCAGAATTTTTTTTTTTTTTAATAAAAACAGTATACAAAGTATATATATGACCTCTAGGCGGAGCAAGAAAATCTCTAAACGCTAGCTTGTAACTGTGGGACATATTCAGGTGATAAGCCCACAACTATTAACAGTGAAGCTGTTGACGGATATGTATTAAGGCCTTCTATTTGCCAAATGCTTTTGCATGCATTATTTTGTGTCATGCTCACTATAATTTTTAGATAGGTATTCTTATTATATTCTGTTTTTGTAGATGATTAGGGATAATAAGGTGAATTTTAGGAGCTATCATTCAAGTCCAGGCAGTTGGCCCATATTCTTAATCATCACTGTATATACCCTTCACTGTTAAAATATTTTCACAATTATAAAAAATAAAGCATTCTGATTATATTTATAGTCAAATACAGAATATTTAGAAATGTAGAATAAAGGAAAAACCTCATAGACTTACCACTTAAACAATGACTGTGAATATAAATTTGATAGCTTACAGTGAATGATGTCTGATTTGTGATCTCCAAAGATTTAGCTTCAGGACCAGGGACTAGGCTTGATGACTCAAGAGCTTTATTGTAGCAGGGTTTTATTAAAGTGAAAGAGGACACTGGAAAGCTTCTGACATAGACATCAGAAGGGGGATGGAGAGTTCCCCCCTTGCTAGTCTTAGCAAGGGAATTAGATACTTTTTAAATTGGTTATTACAATAAGTCAAAAGAAGGTCTCAAGGTCTTACTAGACTCGCTCCCACAATTTACATTTTAAGATGTCAGGATTAGAACTAACAATAGAAAGATCTTACCAGCCACTCTCCCATAATATACATTTTAAGATAACAGGATTCAGTTCAGTTCAGTCACACAGTCGCCTCCGACTCTTTGCGACCCCATGAATCATAGCACGCCAGGCCTCCCTGTCCACCAATTCCTGGAGTTCACTCAGACTCACGTCCATCGAGTCAGTGATGCCATCCAGCCATCTCATCCTCCGTTGTCCCCTTCTCTGGCCCTCAATCCCTCCNATGCAGGTTTGATCCCTGGGTTGGGAAGATCCCCTGGAGAAGGAAATGGCAACCTGCTCCAGTATTCTTACCTAGGAAATCCCATGGACAGAAGAGCCTGGGCTACAGTCAATGGAGTCACAAGAATCGGACATGACTTAGTAACTGAACCGCCGCCACCATACATATCCACAAACATGGTATCATTAAAAATAATTGTTCAGTTGCTAAGTTGTGTCAAATTCTGTGTGACCCCATGGACAGCAGCATGCCAGGCTTTCCTGTCCTACACTCTTTTCTGGAGTTTGCTCAAGTTCATGTCCACTGATTTGGTGATGCTAGCCAACCATCTCATCCTTGGCCCCCTTCTTCTCCTTTTGCCTTCAATCTTTCTCAGCATCAGGGTCGTTTCCAGTGAGTCAGCTCTTCACATCAGGTGGCCAAAGTATTGGATTCAGCCTCAGCCTCAGTCCTTCCAATGAATATTCAGGACTGATCTCCTTTAGGATGGACTGGTTGGGTCTCCTTGCAGTCCAAGGGACTCTCAAGAGTCTTCTCCAGCACCACAGTTCAAAAGCCTCAATTCTTTGGCCCTCAGCCTTCTTTATGGTCCAATTCTCCCATCCATACATGACCACTGGAAAACTACATCTTTGACTGTACAGACCTCTGTTGGCAAAGTGATATCTTTGCTTTTCAGTATGTTATCTGGGTTTGTCATAGCCTTCCTTCCAAGAAGCTTCTTCTAATTTCATGACTGCAGTCACCATCTGCACTAATTTTGGAGCCCAAGAAAAGAAACTCTTGTCACTGCTTCTACCTTTTCCCCTTCTATTTGCCATGAAATGAGGGGACTGGATGCCATGATCTCATTTTTTTAAATTTTGAAAGCCAGCCTTTTCACTCTCCTCTTTCATTTTGCAAAATCAATTTACATTTTGCAAAAATAATGCATAAAAAGAATATAAAATGAAAAAGCTCAAGGCAAGAAAAAGTAGGATAGTGAGATGAAGGCAAGGATGAAGCTAATTATTGGAAATCTTAAGTTCTTACTCAAATGGTGGAGTTCATCTACAAAATTCCTTGATTTTCTACAAGTAAGTATGATGAATTCAAAATTCACTGTCCATGAAATTTGAATATTCTGTTTGATTAGGTCAAGTACAACTTTTCCTAGCACTGGGGATTAAAATGTCTCTCACAAGATCTTCTTAAACAGAATATTCATGTAGTTAGAACTTTAAACAATATCCTATCAATTAATGTCATGACAGGAAAAATTTGTATATGATGTTACCATCACATAAGAATTGATTACTAGAAATTAAGTTGCTCCCACAGTATAAAGAGAAATACCTTGTTTATGGAACTCAAGCCTTTAGATTAGCTTTCTTCAGTTGTGATTTTTAGCTTTTTTATAAAAATAGATTTTTAACTTTGAGAAGGAAAGAAATATATATAAAAGATTTGAGGGGGTAGATTGAAGGAGTGAGATGGCCACAACACAGTTAAACAATCTCTCATATAGGATTTAAACTTTTCAAAAAACTCATTATTATTTAAAACTAGGAAGTATCCTTCTGAAATTGCATTACATATATACTCTCATTTAGTCCCCACTAGTGAATGCCTATGGGAGAAGGCAATGGCACCCCACTCCAGGACTCTTGCTTGGAAAATCCATGGGCAGAAGAGCCTGATAGGCTGCAGTCCATAGGGTTGCTAAGAATCGGACACGACTGAGCGACTTCACTTTCACTTTTCACTTTCATGCATTGGAGAAGGAAATGNGGGTGGCCTCACAAGCATGGCTTAGTTTCATTGAGTTAGACAAGGCTGTGGTCCGTGTGATCAGATTGGCTAGTTTTCTGTGATTATGGTTTCAGTGTGTCTGCCCTCTGATGCCCTCTCGCAACACCTACTGTCTTCCTTGGGTTTCTCTTACCTTGGTTGTGGGGTATCTCTTCACGGCTACTCCAGCAAAGCACAGCCACTGCTGCTTACCTTGGACAAGAGGTAGCTCCTTTCAGCCACTGGCCCTGACCTCGGATGTGGGATAGCTTCTCTCGGCCGCTCCTGTACCAACGCAGCCTGGTACTCTCGGTCGCCGCCCCTGACCTTGGGCGAGGGGTAGCTCTCGGCCACGCTTCTGCATGGTCTGATGCAACCAGCGTGCTTCGCGCGGTCTGTTGTAGCTGGATTAGTCAGATAGTTTTCCAGAAGGAGAAACTCTTCAAGGAGGATACATTGATGTTATATAATCCTTACTAAAGAATGTAGGAAAAAAAGTTTGTCCTTTCCTCCTCCTTGAGACTTCCAGACCTCTATCTCCTCAAGAGCCCCATACCACTCTCTCCTCCTGGACTTCTTATCAACCTGACTAGGAATTGACTCTCAAATTCATGTAGATTTCTGTGTGGCCTCATATTTACTGATATTTATTAAAAACTTCTGCAAGACATTGTGCTGTAGCATTATACAGGTATGCCTTTGGTATTTATCCTCAAGGAGAGTCTTTTTAAAAGTATAACGTAAAAAGTGAGATTTAGGGGCTGCCAGTGCGGCGGCTGAGGGACAGGGTCGGGCCAAGAGTGGCTTCTTTGCCTCATTGTGCCCTAATGCCGCCTGGACACTGTGCTGGCTGCTGGCACCATTAAGATCTGGACTTTGGAGCACGTCTTTGACAACCCATGGGAAATCGTTACAACAGCTGCAATGCAGAAATACCCAAACCCTGTGAACCTGAGTGTGATTTGAGTTGATGTACTGGACAGATACATAGATCTCTCTGAAATATTGCATAGCCATGCACTTCTTAGCACACAGTGGGGATTGCTTTCGATTGTGAAATTTATTATTGGTGCAGCAAGAACCAAAACATATGCGCAAGGACATTCTATAGTGGATGCCATAGAGAAAACAGTGGAACTTAAATCTGCGAATATTTCATTTACAAATAAGGTTTCAGTAGATGAGAGATTTACATACAAACCACATCCTTAAGCCCCAGAAAAAGCTATTTTGACTCAAGAAGCAATAATTACTGTGAAAGGAGTCAGGCTCAGCAGTTACCTTGAAGAGCTGATGGCAAGTACGATATCGTCCAACGCTAATAAAGGCCAAGAAGCAATGGGGTGTTTAATACATAAATTACATGCTGAAATCGAGGAATTGACAACTTTGGCAAGAGGAAGCATACAGACAGGAATGGCAGCAGCAGCATTTGTGGAGAAATGATAATGAAAATTGATATATGACACCTAGTTTCCCAGGTTTCTACAAGCTGACAGTGTATTTATTTTTTATTAAAAAAATACAACTCTGTTTTAGGTAGAATTTTTTTTTTTTTAATAAGCTGAAGAAAAGCTGTGTGACTTGATCAAAACAAAGATGTGCAGGGATCAGTTGAAATTAGTTTTTTCTGAAATGACTGATTTTTGAGGATTCCAATATTTATGCTGAAATTTAACAATTTTTGAAACGTACACTTGGAAATTGGTATTGGCAGATGAAACCTCCTTAAGGGAGAATTTTAAAGCTTTTCATGCATTGGAACTCTACCTCACTCTGGACCAATCCCAGAACCAAGCAGTCCTCTCTGCATATGCACGACCGCTGTGCTGCGGTAAACTTGGAGAGCTTACCTGAGAGAACTCACTTTTAAAGGAAAAATTGAAATAAAAATATATTAATTGTATAAAATAATTTGTTCTACTCTAAACCACCATTAAAAATCACAGTGTTTTAATTTTGTACTCAGATAACATTTTTGGAGTAAAAATAATCATGAAAGTAATGACTCCAACAAAAGTGAAAAAAAAAAAGTGAGATTTAAATACTTTGAAACAACGGGAGAAAAAAAAAGAATACGCCTGTTGGCAAATGGATGGCACTGCCAGTGAGTGCTGTGACGGGGTAGGAAGATTTTCTCATCTTTTTGTTCTTATTGGTATTTGTAGGAGTCCCAGTCACCAGCTTCATAGACTTAAGTTCTAAAGTAAAGCACTTATTATACATTGGAAGCTGTTTGATTCTTTATGCTTGGTTTTGATTTATCATTTGTTTATCCTTTTTAAAAGATCATTAAAAAAAATTTTTTTAACAATAAGACCTTCTTGCATGAATAAAAGCCTCTTTGTATTCACCATGGCAGATGTAATGACATTTGTATTTCTAAAATTTTCAGAAGTAAGACTACTATAGCACTAAAATTAATTGCTTCAGTTGATCCCCCCTTTTCCCTACTGGGGAAATCATGCTAAGTCTCCCTCCAAGAAGTTCATGATCTCTTTTACATTATATGGTCCAGCCCTTACACTAAAACCTCCTTTTGAGCTGAGACCTTTTTGTTTCCAGGCCATGTTCAGTTGCACCTGCCTGATATTCAGATCTCTTTTTCCAGTAAGCATAGAGGGAAAGGCTTATGTTCCTTTTTTCAGAGTAGAATGGTATGATGATTAATTTACATTTTGCATTTCTGTAATCACATTGTGTTCCAGCATTTCTTTTTTCAGTNCCAGGCCATGTTCAGTTGCACCTGCCTGATATTCAGATCTCTTTTTCCAGTAAGCATAGAGGGAAAGGCTTATGTTCCTTTTTTCAGAGTAGAATGGTATGATGATTAATTTACATTTTGCATTTCTGTAATCACATTGTGTTCCAGCATTCCTTTTTTCAGTATTGTAACTGTTGATACATCTCCCCCTTCTTAGTATTACTTTCTTTCAAATAAATGTTCCTGTGATAGTGTTTTAATTTTTATCCTGCGAAATTTCTGACTTTGTTCCTCATTTTCTTCTTAAAAGTTGTTTTCTACTTAAGTTAGAGATGTATACAGCATTAAAAATGCATCACAGCTAGAGACATTTGTAAATGAATGTTTTGCTTAAATGCTTTTCCAGCTGAACGGTGGCATCTTGCCAGCCAGAGGGCGGCAGTTAGCCAGCAGTCTTTCTACACGATGGTTTCTTTTTTTTTTTTCTTTGTTCAGCAGAGTAGTATCCTGCTTTTTTAAGGGTAGAAAACTTTTCCACTTTCCTCCATGAGATTTTAAATCAATGTTTTTTGCTTGGTTTTAAAGAGTTGACCAGATGATTGTGGTGTAGTCTCCTGAGGTTAAAATTTCTATCTAAACAGTTCGGTTCTAGCAGTATGTCATATGTAATAATAATAATTCATAGTTGTTATGAGTTTCATTAATGTTTTGAAACTTTGGTATTTTTGGTAAATATATTTGAAGACAGACTGAGAGTAAGTACATAGATGACCTTCTGCAGTCTGGTGAAGTCCTTTAAAAGCCTAAAACACTGCCTCTTTTTCTCTCCCTGCAAGCTGAAATCTGACTGTACTGAATTGCAAACTAAAGAAAAGAAATCCGGCACAGTTCTCATCGTTGCCTCTGGCTCTTAAAACTAAATAATGTATGGATCTTGGCGAGAAATATTCTGGTTTTTTGGGGGCTTCTCTTTTGTTGGTTCTCTAAGCATGTTAAATGAACAGAAGAATGGATTAATAAAGCATAAGAATGAGGAGGAGAGCATATTTTATCTGGAAGAATCTTTTTGTTTTTAAATGTTATTTATCTAATATAAACTGTATATGAGTTCCTTTTCATGATCTTTTATGTACCACTGTAATAAAGTAACAGGCAACAGGATTTTTGATAAGTAAATATCCTATATCTTCTCTTAAGCCTTTAGAACCCCAGAGAACAGAGAACTTTATTACTTGATCCTAAAGCATTTTGAACAATAGTTATTTGTTGCCACAGTGTAGATGCTTCTAGGGTTTAGACTAAAGTAATAGTCTATATCTTTAGATCAGGAATCCGTGTTGTAGTTTGATTTTACAATCTTAGTCTCGGAAGGCTTTTAGTTTTTCTTTTAAGCAAGGAGGTGTGTGTCTCTAGGTTGAGATCTGTAGCCTCACATAGCAATTACTTATTGCTACTTGGGGCTAGGGCAGTCCTGAAGTGCCTAGAGTGGGTTGCTGTGTGTATCACTGGTCTCTGGATTCCCAGAGTCACAATATTGAAAAGGTAGAGCAAATATTTTAGTTTTTCAGTTTGTCAATTTTCTTACCATTAGTCATATTAGGAATATTACCTAATGGGAATGAAGGGTTAATACAAAAGTCTTTGAGCAGGACGTTTCTGTTTACTTTAGCATGTGTACATGCATATCCTGCCTTATTACAAAAAATAATTTAAGGTGGCACTTTCCTGTACTTTTTATGATCTGAGTAAGTCTTACTTATAAATACACTTGCCAGTCTCAAGTTGAAATGAATCTGGCTTCCAAATGGTGTATACTTATTCCAACAATGCTTCCATTGTACTGCAAAGTCTTGTTACACCTTTAGGGTTTGAATATGTTCTCTTGTCATAAATCTTTATCCTTTGATGTTAGAATCAATTTTTGGCATTGGCTAAAAGTCATTGAATGCCAAGCCTGGTGAATAACCTGGTTAGGCAGTCTGGGTTGTTAAAGCTTTTTGGTTTATTGTTTTTGACTCATGAACTATGAGCCAGAACAGTTTCAGGATGATGAAATGAGTTTCTGAGCCACAGTTAACTCGTTGTTACATCCAGCAGCCTGAACAATGGGTCCATTTGACTCTTGGTCTTTGTGGGATGCCTCTACATTAGCAGTACCATTGATATCAAATAAACAAGTTAACATTGTCCTCACTGTGATTTTGATATGAATGTTCTCTTGCATTGGAACTGTAGCAAACTTTTCTATTGCAGATTTCGTGATTTCAGATTATGGTGAAAGCTTTTATCATTAGCTCTAGTTATTTTCTTAAAATGTCATTTGAAAAAGCTCTTTGTGAAAGGTGCAAAATAGAGAACAACTTCTAACTTACAGTAGAAATGTTTGAAATAGTCTTCACCAACTTTCTGTATCTTTATTTGCCACTGTCCGCTCACCACCGCTTCCCCTCCCCAGCTTTTCCTGTGTTCTGATTTTCCTGGTAATTACCTAATTGGATGAATCAAATTATTACTTTGACAGCATTTTATAGATGATGAGACAGACTTATGGAAGATGTGACTGAGTAGTTTGAGGAATCAGAGATACTAATGAATCAAAATTCAAATCTGTTTTCTGATTCTGACTACCTTCCTTAACAATAACTTGAAAATTATGAGTTTTCTCCCCGTATTTTCATATATTTCACTTGTGGATTTAATGCCACACAAAGTTAAATGTTAAGCTTTTTCTTAATGAGGTAATTTTAAGTTTTATATTGATGTGGAGCTAAACATGCATTAATCTCAACTTGATTGTGTTTTGGCCTTGAAAATAATTGTTGCATATGAAAAAGTTACATTCCTCCTATGCCTGTGCCTTTGTTGTTTGCCAGAGTTATATTTTATAATCATATTTGTGTTTGTATTGAAACATTTGTTTGTAGCGGTGTTAGTCATGATGATGCTATGCAGCTGTAAAAGTCACATTTTAAATTTTACTACATGAAATATTTTTTGTTCTACTATTTTGTCTTATAAATTTGTACATTTAAATTAGGCTGAAGCATAAAGTTTACTTGTTAAATACTGTAATTCAAGTATGATGGTATCCTCTTGTGCTTGTGAATTGAAGAAGTGATCATTTTTATTTTGGAAATGTTTTAGAACTGTATAAATATTTGTATGGTAGTCTTAAGTTTGGATTGTAGTAGCTTAGGTCACCTGCCACTGAATTCATTCCCTGGGGAATGTGATATGGACATTCACCTGACACCTCTGTTGGTGTCAGCTTTGTTGCAAAGTGTGCATGTTCAAGACCAGTGGGTCCCCAAGTAAAAATTAGAATGCTTGTGGGGAAGGAAACTTCTTCACTAGAAGTTTCCTGTGACCTGCCACTGCCTGCTGATAAACAAGAGTCTAATAGCTGTGCTCCAAGTTCTTATGAGCAAGTGTCATGTTAAACTCTGGCACACCCAAATGCTCACAAGCTCAGAGGGAATGTTTATATGAAGGACTGTGTGTTAGATGTGCAGTCCAACCAGCCTGTAGTAGTCTACATTTTATGACTGTATTAAACTGAACCATTTTGGTGACCTGCATTCCTGAAAAGCATTATATCAAAGTGGGTTATGCTTTTGGTATGAAGGGGCCATTTCATCTCTCTTGGCTCATGATACAATATAATTTCTAATTTTTAAAGTTCCTCTTTAAAGTAAAGTAACCACAGTGTACTGATTTTCCTTAACTAGAAATAGATAGGTTAGCTGTCGTATTCTTTTAGGTTCTGATTTTTTTAATGGTAGGCCTTAAAAAATAACAAGGTAAAGGATAATAGTAGAAAGAAAGCATTAAGTTTAGTTAAACAGAAAAAATTACAGAGCATCAGAGCACCAAATCTCATATTTTAAATTTCAGAGGGCTGAGACCTAACAAATTTCAGCATCTTTCCCCCAAACTAACAAGGGCTTGGGGTTCAACACAGGTTTCGTGACTCCAAGTTCAGTCTTGAGATTATTACTGAGATTTTTTGAGTGAAGATCCTTGATACTTAGGTTGTGAAAGGAGGAGTAAGGACTAGAAGGGAGGGTGTCAGATGCTGCAGGAGTTGGGAAGAATGAAAACTCAAAGTTACCTGTTAATCTGGTATCATTATCAGCAGGTTTTATTAGGTGCCTCCTGTGTCAGGGGCCTTGTGTTTCAGTTCTTAGGAACAGAGAGGGGAGGACCTTGCCATCAAGGGTTTGTGCCAAGGGGAGGGAGAAGGGAAGATGAACCTTTGCAAACATAAGAAGTGATAGATATGGTTAGATGACCTCTCAGGTCTTGTGTGTGTGTCTGTGTGTGTGTGTGTGTGAATCTCCTCAAGGATTGAACTCAGGCCATGAAAATGAAAGTGTCAAGTCCTACCACTGGACTGCTAGGGAATTCCCTTAAAATCTATACTTCTTTTCTCCAGCAGCCAGTCTCTGGACTACTCTTCCAGAGTAGAAACTGTGGGGTGTGTTCTGAGTGTGGAGCATGTGGGATAAGATAGAAGAAAATGCTATGGCTTCAGTGAAGAAAGTGTTAGACAGCAGTGGACTTTACAAGATTTATTATTCTTCTCTATTCTTAATATCTGATAAATTATTTTACCACTATCTTTTCCAAAAAGGTTAATATGAAATTCTTAAAACAAGAGTTTTAGCCATCATGTTATTATATGGGATCATAATGTGTTATGTGGGAAATACATATTATTATCATATGTTATGTGGAAACATGTATTATCATATGTTATGTGGGAAATATTTCATTCAAAAAGTTACGTAGATAAAATGCTGTTCAAAATGTTGAGATGGGATGAAACCTTTAGTTGAAGAGGGTTATGGGAAATTTAAACTTTACTTGGAAGAACTGTGCTCTTCCATCCAAACCCAGTAATAAGTTGTAAGAATGGGAAAGTCTGAGTCTGGGGACAGTGACAGTAGTAGCCCCACCTCCATCTGGAGGGACATTGGAAGAAGAAGGGCCTCCATTCCCAGGATCTGCAAAAGTAGTTGTGTCCTCAGGGCCACTGGTTCTGTTAGTGCAAGAAACAATCCTTTTAGAGACTTGGCATAGGATCCTGAGGTTCCAGTGGGCATTGGGGGAGGAGTCCCCGAGGGCCGGAGTAAGGACTGGGAAAGGAGAGCAGATTAGTGTTCTGGTGATGTGCCTTGCCTGATTCTAACTGGGCTGAACAGGGTCTGGCAAGGTGGCAGTTCTAATTTGAACAGGTGCTATTGCTGGTTCCTTGGTGGTAATGGAAGATCCCTGTGGGATGGAGGGCCAAGTGAAGGACCCCTGAGGGAGGCAGGCTCTATTGGGTGCCTTTGTATCTCCTCTCTTGCCTGTCTTGGGGAGAGTCAGTTGGAGGAGGGGCCGGGGCAACTTCTAGGCTGGGGGTTGTCAGCTTATTCTGAAGGCCTTTTTACTTAATTGTTCTACTTGCTTTCATCGATGCAGAAACATTATACTATAGTAGTGATTGGATCAATTTTTGTTGCTTTTTTGTTTAATGAGATTTTTAGCTTTTTAGTTCCCTAAAACATCCTGCCCAAAATGCTAGCATGCAGTGTCTGCCATGAATACAAAGTGGTTAAGGAGAATTCCTCCCCCTGCCCCATAGCTATTTCCTGAATAAGCCTTATTCTTTCAAATCTTTGTATATTGCTTGTGGTATTTCCTCTTCCTAGAATGTTATTCTCTGCCTGGTGAACTATCACTTAGTATAAATAACATCCCTCCTAGCTGTTAGCTGCTCAGTCCCTTCTCTTGCAATTGTGCATGAACTTATTACTCTTTTTTTAGCCTGCTAACTGTGTATTTTAGTGACTTGATTATGTTGTACTCTCTTGTTTAGTGTTACATTCTTAGGCTAAACAGAGGTGTTTAAAAAACAGTTGTCAAAAAAATACTGTCTGTGATAAGTACCAGAATGTCGGATCAAGTAATAAAAAGAAAATAGTAATCAATACTTAGCTTCACAGTGTGTAAAAAAACCTCAAGCTGGATTATAGGCTTAAATGTAAAACTATAGACTATTAGAAAAACACTAGGTGAAAATTTTTGTGACTTGAATTAGGCAAACCTTTCTTTGATAGGATATCAGAAGCATGATCCATTAAAAAAAAAAGTTGGACTTCTATAAAAGTCTGCTTTTTAAAGAGGCTGTTAAAGCTATCAGAAAGAGAAGCTACAAACTGACAGAAGTGAAGTGAAGTCGCTAGTCGTGTCCGGCTCTTTGCGACCCCATGGATTGTAGCAGAAAATATTTGCCAATCGCATATCTGACAAAGAACTGTTATCCAGAATATATAAAGAATTTTGCAGACTCATTTAAAGAATGAGCAAAAGAAAATGACCCCAATTAAAAAATGGACGAAAGAGCTAACATTTTTCTAAAGAAGATAATATAGATGAGCCGGTAAAAAGATGGTCCGTTTTATCAGTCATCAGGGAAATGTAAATTACCATGAGATACTTCTACATATGTTTTGTTATGGTTCAAGAAAAGAGAAACTGTGCCAAGTGCTGGAGAGGATGAGGAACCACTGTACCCCTTCACACATCAGAACATATGACTCACTTCTGGGTTTTACCCAAATGAAGTTAAAACTTATGTTCATACAAAAACATGCACGCAGGTTTTATAGCAGCTTTTCTTGGGTTTTGTTTACAAGTGCCAAAAATGGGAACTATTCAGTTTTCTCTCAACTGGTAAATGGATAAGCCAACTGTGGCACATTCCATGCAATGGAATATTGCTGAGCAACAAAAATAAATGAACTACTAAAAATAAATGAAATTGTTGCAACAAATGGATGGATCTAACATGTACTATGCTAAGCGAAGGAAGCCAGATTCAGAAACACACAGACTGTACAATTGCATTCGTATTGGAAAGAGCAAGGTGCTGGGAGCTGGGGGTACAGGAGGTTGGATGTAGAGTGGCAGGGAGTTTGGGGAGGGAGATTGTTCTGCACCATGAAACTCGAATGTGTTTTATTCGTGGGGCTGCTTACACAATTGTCTGTTTCTCATAGAACATCTGCAGAGCTGAACACTTAAGGGTGAATTTTCCTGTATGTAAAATTTGCCTTAATTAAAAATGAAAACAAGTAATTGTACAGATGATTTAGTAAAGTTTTTGTTGACTCTAATAAAGCTTGATTAAACTTTGCAGGCTTGGATGCGATGACAATTTGCCAGAACGTGATAATCTCTGGAGGCCTCACAGGTGATTGCAGCAGGGACCTCTATAGCTAATCTTTTCCTGAAGTGCACAACTACAGAGGCAGGCCTTCGGCCTGGTGTGTGGCATGAGATGGTCCCTGTGTAGGGAAAGCCAGTGTCTTGAAAAATCCACGAATGTCGAATCAGACACCATGTAGTGGAGTTTATTAAGGAGAAGAAACTCCAGGATTAAGGAAAATGTGGCAAGTCACACCCTTGCATCCTCCTCCGTTGCCTTTCCCACAGTTGTTTACCACTCGGTGTGGTTTGTGGAGCAGCACTTCATTCTGTTCAGTATGTTACTGAACTCCATGTAAAAGTAAAGATCTGTGATTGACAATTGCTTTGCAGTTTTCAGGCATTCCATTTGTTTTTATTTTTTAGCTGTAAAGTGAAATTGGTTTATTTCTTTTTGACAGTTTTGCCACACTTCTGAGTTAATTGTTACTGAAGTTTCCCCAGAGTATTGCCCAGTGGATGGAGGAGGGGCTCAATAAGTGTGCTTAGTTTCTACAATTTTTAAAGTTCGTTTATGACATGTGAAAGTGTTAGTTGATCAGTCATGTCTGACTCTTTGTGACACCATGGACTGTAGCCTGCCAGGCTTCTCTGTCCATGGAGTTTTCAAGGCAAGAATACTGGAGTGGGTTGCCATTCCCTTCTCCAGGGAATCTTCCTGACCCAGGGATTAAACCTCATCTCCTGCATTGGAGGCAGATTCTTTACTGGCTTCACCTCTGAGCCGCTGGGACCCACCATAAATATTGTGACAGCCGCCCCCCCGCCCCCTGCCCTGGCTGTTATGAGAAGAGGTAGTATGTATAGTAGTGGCCTCTGGAGCCAGGTTGCCTGGGTTTGTCTCTGCGCGCTACCAATTATTTACGAGCTGTGTGACCTTGGTCAAAGTTACTTACTTTCTCTGTGCCTCTGTTTCCTCATCAGTAAACAGGGATGGTATTAATAATTACACTACTGACTCCATGGAGGGTTTATGTAGATGACATGAGCTAATAATAAAGGGAAAGTCCTCACGGCAGATAGCAGGCAGGGAGTTTGATGTCAGTGTTACTGCTGTTACTGTGGTTGTGCGTGCATGTTCAGTCATTTTTGACTCTTTCGCTACCCGCCAGGCTTCTCTGTCCATAGGGTTTTCCAGGCAAGAATACTGGGTTGCCATTTCCTCCTCCAGGGGATCTTTCCAACTCAACTATCGAACCTGCATCTCCTATCTTTGCTGCATTGCACACAGATTCTTTCCTGGTGAGCCACCAGGGAATCCTGTGGTTGTAGTTGTTATTATTTTTATTCTATGTTAGTGAATAACCTTATAAGCCTTCCTTAATGTTGAAATCCAAGAAAGACTATGATGCTCTTTCTACTTTGACTTCCTGAAAGTAAGTTTGGTTCTGGTAAAGTCATCTGAGTTAAATCCTTTTTTTTTTTAATCCTTGTTTCCCTGAAATTCCTCTATTTTATATTTCATTGTATATTTGATTTTTAGTTAATATGTTTTTGATACATTTGGAATCTGCCTTCTGACAACTCTTATATAAATTAATTGCAAATCGTTTGTTACAGCATACCTTCTTCTGTGTTCAGAGGTTCAAAACCAGTTCATTGTCTTAAATATGCAACAAAACTAAATGTATTTCTTAAGTTAGAAGCCAGGGTATTGTTTTTGTGGTGGTATTCAGTGGCCAAGTGGTGGCTGACTCTGCAACTCCATGGCTTGTAGCCTACCAGGCTCCCCTGTCCGTAGAAAGTGAAGTCGCTCAGTCGTGTCTGACTCTTTCGACCCCATGGACTGCAGCCCATCAGGCTCCTCCGTCCATGGGATTCTCCAGGCGAGAATACTGGAGCGGGGTTCCATTTCCTTCTCCAGTCCATGGCTGTGTATAAACTGAGGCTTGGAAACCTCATTAAATTTAGAGGACTGAATCTTCTAAATCAGAAGAACATTGACTTGTTTGCTTCTCTGTGTGCTGTGTCACCTTTGTGAAGTTGGGTCTTTGATGTAGAGAAGTGCTCTCAGCGCAAAGCTGATTGTATTTGTCAGGATATTTTGAAGACGTTTGTTAAAAAGCACTTGTAGAATGATTTGTGGAAATGGTTATGAGGTTTCAGATTATTCTTGTCCTCTTCAAATCCATTCTTCAGCAGGAAAAAAGACTTGTCTTTTCAATTTAATAGTAGCAAACTGGTTTGCTAAGACTGTTTTCCTTGTAGGGTTATATTGGGTAGTTGGTCATTAGAGTTACTTTAAAAAACCATAAACTGATTCGCTAGCAGCGTGTATGCACTCTATACTGAGATTTGAGGTGACTCTCACAGCCCCTCTTCCTACCTTGAGGACTGCACCTTTCCCGCAGAGCCTGGACTGTATGGTTTCTCCTACCCAGTGCCTGGTAACCTCTGCTCTGTTTTCTGTCTTTCTTAATTTGCTTGTTCTAGCTATTTCATGTAAGTGGAATTACATAATATTTTTCCTTCTGTGTCTGGCTTTCTTCACTTAGCATGTATTGACGTTTCATCCATGCTGTAGCATGTATCCAATTTCATTCTTTTTACAACTGAATAATATGCTGTACATTCAAAAATATAAATAATGTATTGAACCCAGCATATCTAAAACAGTATCATATCAACGTGTAATCTGCATAAAAGTACTAATGAAATATTTTCCATTAACACGTCTGTTCAGATTTGCCACATTTCAGGTGCTTGGTAGCTAACCGTGGCTGGTGACTGATGTACTGGACATCAGAGAACTAGATAAAGGAAGGATTACTTAAGATTGTTAAGCAGCACAAGCTTTCTTTCTTTTTTTTTTTTTTTTTAAAGTATTTGCTGAAAGGCAATATTAGAGATTTTAGCCATTAGCCAGGGTGGGGGAGAAAAGGTTTTACAAAAATGATAAAGATCCAGGCATAGCTATTCCTTCATTTCAAATCTCATACAGCATAGGAACCTTTAGAGGGAAAAATAGTTCACTGTGAAATTTTTTTCACCAGAAGTCCTGGTCTCTTGACAGGACTTTTTTTATTTGATACTCACACTGTCCTAAATACAGTGCTAGTAAGCATCAGGTAATTAATGTTTTGAGTAGAAAAATTTGAATGGTGAGTTGAACTGGAACAGAAACTTGCAATGGGTGCTACAGGATTTGATGAAAACTCTTATCCAAACTGGAATTTTTCCTTTCCAGGCCCATTTTTTGAACTTTGGAAATTGGGCCTGATTTGTGTCAGTCACTCATTCTCCTAACTTGTTGGACTGTCAGGAACCAGGAGCACACAGATGAGGGTACAGAGAGGAGATGCCCGTCGGCAGCCATTTTGGATATGGTTTCGTTGTATGCTATGTACCCTGAAGGGCTTGGATTAGAAGCAGACCTTCAGCTACCTTTCAGAGGCCCTGAGAGTATGAATGTAGTGCCTAAAATGAAAGACTCTGAGATAGCCAAGAAACAGTATATTATCCTCAGCATGAATGCTTTGGTATAGAATAATAATTTAAATGAGGTAAGGAATGTTTCAGCTGTGATGAGCATGTGGCTGTCAGCGATCACCCGTCCCTTGAAGCTTTGGTATCTGAGGTTTACCTGTATTGCAGGGGAGTAAATAAGAGAATATGTGCTGAGAGTAATGGAAAAAACTAAGAAGTGAGTGACTGGGCAGTTGTTTTAAGATAAACAAGTGTTTCACTTTTGTCTTGGCACATCTTTCAGTTATTGTTCTGGTTAAATAGATCTTTTGAAATTATAATATCTTTCATGTCTGTATTGTATGAATTATAAATGTAAGTTTGTTGTTTAGTTGCTAAGTTGTCTCCAACTCCTTTGCAACCCCATGGACAGTAGCCCTCCAGGCTCCTCTGTCTATTGAATTTTCCAAGCAAGAATATTGGTGAGTTGGACATTTCCTTCTCTAGGGGTTGAACCCATGTCTTCTGCATTGGCAGGCAGTTTCTTTAGCACTGATCCACCTGAGAAGCCCGAATGAAAGTTTAGGAAACAATAAAATAGGCACCTGGATACCCACACCCTAACTCAAGAAATAGAATGCTGTCAGTCCAAGTCCTTGCCACCATTTTTGTAGTCTCAGTCCATATTTCAGAGTTAGACTTTAGAAGAAAGTTGGTTATTTTAGACAAGTTAAAATACATTGGTCAGTATATTTCATCAGAGATTGAGGAACTATTTGTTATTAAAATGGTTAATTGTGTGTCTGGAAGGAGGTTATTTGTTTATTTTTTAAAACGCAAGAGTAGAATTTCTTAAAGCTCTGTTCTGAAGCCATTTCACACTTACTCTTCTTGCTGTGGTTCTTTTGTGGAAAGGGCTTTTTGCTCTGTAATTGCACTGGCACTGACGCTAGCTTCTTGAGCATATGCCTGCCTTCCTTCAATGGTCTAACAAGAGCATCTAATAATTCAGATGGCTCTACTTAAAGAAATTTTTTTTAAACTATCATCTATGGGATTCTCTTTTTCTGCAGCAGTAGCATACCTTTCGTAAACACGGTCTGTTCATTAGTTGAGACTTGTTCATTTTGGGATTGCTAAATTGATACCTATGGTTTTAGATAGGTTGTGTTTTTAGTTATCACTTTATTTCAGCAATTTTATTTTAAGAGATTGTTCGTGATAAAATTAGAAGGAACAGATTGAATTTAGTTTTAAAAACTAGTTTTAAATGGCCAATTTTGTATAACCTCCATGAGACTTCCCTTTCTTATGATATAGCAGTATCAGAATAATTCAGCTGTTCTTTCTTCCCCTTCAGTATAACTCTCTTAAAGTTCCAACAGAACATTTCTTTGACCTTGATTAAACTGTGAATTTTTTTTGAAAGTGAAAATTGGCATTTTGGAGGCTATTTATAATGGTGTGATGGCAGTCTTTTTGCAGACTGTCCATTTGAAAACTGTGTAATTACAAAAGAGATTTATTCGATATTTTAAGCATATCCTTTGGTAATGCTTAACATTATTTAAGAAAATTATTTTTAATTACACAAGTAATACCTATAAAAAATCCAGGTTCAGATAATCCCCCCCTGACTGCCATTTCTCATTCCCTGTCCCATCTCCTGAAGTGAGGAAGTCCTTCTAATCATTTTGAGATCAATATTCTCCCCCAACTTTATATATATATATATGCATATATGCACCTGAGAACATAACACATCTGTAATAAGAGAAGTATATTGTATGTATTCTGCAAGTTGTGGTTTTCTTTTAGTTTTGGAGATCATTCAGTACATGCAGATCTACCATGAGGCTTTATGTTGTGAATGTGCCACTTTTAACAGTTGGGTTGTCCCCATTACTTTCTGTGGAACAGAGCTTCATGTTGAGTGTCTGTTTCTGTGTGGTTCTCCTAGGACACATGTGAATCTTTTTCTAGCTTAGATTTGGAGCAAGTGGAATTGCTAGATTATCACTATCTAGGATTCCCTACATGAAAGTTAATAAATAGAATATTTTTTGGCATGATTGAATATTAATTGTGCTCCTGGAATGAACTGTGTATTTGTAATATTGGCATTTTAGTTAGATAGGGAGGATAAGGTCCAAGTATAAAACTAGTGATTCTCAACACTGGCTATGCATTAGAATTGCCTCTAGACTTTTTAGGCATCGTCACCCCAAGAGAATGATTTAGTAGGTCTTCAGAGCAGTACAAATAGCTCCTTGGCATGAAGAGGAAAGTTAAATACAAGACATACATCTGAGACTTTTCATAGAAAGCCCATTGCCTGGCCCCAATCTAGTACCTAAGTTACACCTAAGATGCAGTAAAATATAGTAGGAAAAATTTCATTTTCTTTAGACTCTTATTATAAGTTAAGAACTCCTTCTTTCTCTGGACACTTAACATAGTGTATTAGTGTAGTAAATGATTGCTTTAATATTGATAGGAAGAAAAAGACCATTTTTTAGAGGGGAGAGGAATAGCAAGATTATAAACACGAAATCTGAATAGGACTGAAGTTGTAGGATTGTGGTACAGTTATCATAAACGTTATTAATAAAAATGAATGTTTAAGCTTAATTTTTTTCTTTCCTTTTTATTTTTTTTTATGAAAAAATTTACGGGGCACTTTGAAAATACAGAACAAAGTGACTATATATTGGAATTTTTTTAAGTAGGTAAATTTTATAGTTGTAGTAGATGATAAAGTTTTTAGTTGAAGTTTTAATATCAAACTCAAAAATTAACAGAATGAATATACAGAAAAATAGAAGGTTCTAGTAGACCTGAAAAGCCCCATGAAGCAATTCAACATAATTAAGATTTACACAATTTTCACACAAAAATAGAATACAAATTCTCTTCAAAGTCCCACGGACTATAAACTGGGAGACTCTGAAACATATCTAGGGACATAAAACAAGGTGCAAAATTTCGTGGTTTTTAAGGCATTGAAATCATAGAGAGTCTATTCTCTTACCACTATGTAATTGTTAGAAATCAATATCAAGATATTTGAAAATAACCCACATATTTTCAAGTGCAATGTGACATCTACCAAGAGAGATCTTTGAGTTAATGATTGAAAGCCTCATGATTAGCTTTTTAATATGGTTGAGGGCCCAGACCCTATGCATAGGCCACCTTGGTTTGTATTTTCTTACTAGTTCACATACTAGCTCTGTGAACTGTGGTGAGTTACTTAGCCTTTCTATACCTCAAGTTTCCCTATCTGTAAAATGGGATACTGATAATATTTATTTTACAAAGATATGGGGTTATCAAGAGAATTATTATATAACTTAAAGCAAGCCGAAGAGTGCCTGATGCATTGCAGTTGGTATGAAATGTTACCTGTATTATTGTTGTTGTTTTTCATTACAAATACAATTAATACTAAAGTTTCAGTCTTCAGGCATTAATGTTCTAAGTGATCAGAAACCAACAGCTGAATACATAGCTTAAGATGATGAGGATGAAGTTCTTGTACTCTGGTGGATTGATTCAAAGTCACTTTAATAGGACAAAGCTAAGATTCTTTGTGTGTCTTTGATAGGTTTAAGGCCCTGTCTGTTGCTTCTCGCATGTTAAATGGAGAACTAGTTCAGATTTCCTATTCATATAATTGGTAGGAAATCCCACAGACAGCAAGACAAGAACAGAGTCTGTTTCGCTGAAGTGTTTGTGGTACTTCCTAACATTTTGTAAAGCAGTGGAGCTTGGAAATACACTTACTCTTGCTAACTTCTGTAAAGATTTTTATAGAACTAAAGGATGACTTACACTGAGGTGAGAATTTTAGGATTAACAAACAAGAGGAGTGATAATTGGCAACATTCCTTAGGGGGTACTGTGTCGGCATTCAGACACAAAATTAATTGTGGAGAATTGACAAGTCTTACAAGTACCTCCATGAAGTTTGATATTTTTTCCTCAGCATGACATAGATTTTAAAAACTTGTATTTTAAACTTATTCACCTGTTGGATGTCTTATTTTGGTTTTGGCTGTGTGGTTCTATATTGACCCTACATTTAGCCCGGACTTCTTTGTATGGTGTGGAAGATGCTTCCGAAACAGTCCACTGCCAGTATCCCTGGCTTCTTTCCTTGCCAGTACGTACTTTACTCTTGCCAGGCACCAAAACAGATTAGATGGCTAGCATGATAGGGTCCTCGGTAGCTTTGTTTGTGCCATTTCCCTGCTTGGCGTGGACTTCTCTTCCCTGGCAGAGTTCTCCTGACCCCCGTAGCCAAGCTCGGCTGCCTTCTCTGACTGCTTGCTTTCCCCAGACACACTACTTGTTCCCTGCATTCAGGCTCGCTGCACACCTGTGCAAGGAGGCTTTTGGCACTAGACTGTCTGGGTTGTCACCCTGGCTCAGCCACACACTGGCTCTAGGGTCTTCTTTTTTTGTTGTTAAATTGAGATATTATTAAGTCACCTTTCTAATTATTTAAAAGTGTACAACTCAAGGGCATTTATCATATTTATAACGTTGTAAAACGTCTCCATTACCTCATTTCAGAACATTTTCATTCCCCTAGAAAGGAACCATTGTGTGTTAGCAGATACTCCCTATTTTCCCACCTCTCAGCCCCTAGAGTTTTCCCTCTGTAAATTTCCCTGTTCTGGGTCTTTCATGTAAATGTAATCATATGTGTTTTGTGTCTGACTTGTTTCGCTCTCTGTGATGTTTTCAAGATTCACCCATGAGGTAGCACATGTCAGTACTTCGTTCCCTTTCTGTATGGATATACCACATTTTGTTTATCCATTCATCAATTTGTTTGCACTTTTTGGCTATTATGCGTAACACTATTAAGAATATTTGTGTATTAAGTGTTCTATGAACATGTTTCCTCTTGGATTTACATGAAGGAGTGGAATTTTTGAGTCATATGGTAACTCTGTTAGACTTTTTGAAGACCAGATTGTTTTCCAAACAAAAGTACTATTTTACAGTCTTACCAATAACGCATGAAAACTCCAAGTTCTCCATATCCTTGCTAACACTTGTTATTGTCTTTATGATTATAGCCATCCTGGTGGTGATAAAGTGGTATTTCATAGTTACTTTGGTTTGCATTTCCCTAATGACAAATAATGATGAACATCTTTTCATGTGCTTATTAGCCATTTGTATTTCCTCTTTCAAGAAAGGTCTATTTAAATTCTTGGCTCAATTTTAAATTGGGTTGTTAGAGTTTTAATTGCTGAGTTGTAAGAGTTGTTTGCCTATTCTGGATGCTAATCCCTTATTAGATACATGATTTTTCAACATTTACTCTCATACTGTGAAGAATTTGCTTCTTAATAGCGAAGTCAGCTGGGCCTTAGGAAGCATCACTGTGAACAAAGCTCTAATGGAGGTGATGAAATTCCATTTGAGCTATTTCAAATCCTAAAAGATGATGCTGTTAAAGTGCTGCACTCAATATGCCAGCAAATTTGGAAAATTCAGCAGTGGCCACAGGACTGGAAAAGGTCAGTTTTCATTCCAATCCCAAAGAAAGGCAGTGCCAAAGAATGTTCAAACTACTGCACAATTGCACTCATTTCATACACTAGCAAAGTAGTGCTCAAAATTCTCCAAGCTAGGCTTCAACAGTATGTGAACTGAGAACTTCCAGATGTTCAAGTCGGATTTAGATAAGGCAGAGGAACCAGAAATCAAATTGCCAACATATGCTGGATCATAGAAAAAGCAAGAGAATGACAGAAAAACATCTACTTCTGCTTTATTGACTACAACAAAGCCTTTGATTATTTGGTGGTTTAGTCGCTAAGTCATGTCTGACTCTTGCGATCCCGTGTACTAGCCTGTCAGGCTCCTCTGTCCATAGGATTCTCCAGGCAAGAATACTGGAGTGGGTTGCCATTTCCTTCTCCAGGGGATCTTCCTGACCCAGGAACTGAACCCAGGTCTCCTGCATTGCAGGCAGATGATTTACCAACTGGATCACAGCTCTTCAAGAGATGGGAATTCCAGGCCACCTTATCTGCCTCCTAAGAAATCTGTATGCAGGTCAAGAAGCAACAGTTAGAACAGGACATGGGACAATGGACTGGTTCCAAATCGGGAAAGGAGTACGTCAAGGCTGTATATTGTCACCCTGCTTTTTTTAACTTATATGCAGAGTACATCATGAGAAACGCTGGGCTGGATAAAGCACAAGCAGTTATCAAGATTGCCGGGAGAAATACCAATAACCTCAGATACACAGATGACTCCACCTTTGTGGCAGAAAGAGAAGAGGAACTAAAGACCCTCTTGATGAAGGTTAAAGAGGAGAGGGAGAAAGCTGGCTTAAAACTCGACATTCAAAAACTAAGATCGTGGCAAATGGTCTCATCGCATCATAGCAGATGGTCCTATAGCTTCATGGCAAATAGACCCATAGCTTCATGGCAAATAGATGGGGAAACAATAGAAATAGTGACTGATTTTATTTTCTTGAGCTCCAGAATAACTGCAGATGGTGACTACAGCCATGAAATTAAACGACACTTGCTCCTTGGAAGAAAAGCTATGACCAACCTAGACAGCATACTAAAAAGCAGAGACGTTACTTTGCCAACAAAGGTCCATCTCATTAAAGCTATGGTTTTTGCAATAGTCATGAATGGATATTAGAGTTGGATCATAAAGAAAGCTGTGTGCCGAAGAATTGGTGCTTTCGAACTGTGGTGTTGGAAAAGCCTCTTGAGAGTCCCTTGGACTGCAAGGAGATCAAACTAGTCAATTCTAAAGGAAATAATCCCTGAATATTCATTGGAAGGACTGATGCTGAAGCTCCAATACTTTCGCCACCTGATGTGAAGAACTGACTTCGTTGCAAAAGACCCTGATGCTGGAAAAGATTGAAGGCAGGAGGAGAAGGGGACGACAAAGGATGAGATGTTTGGATGGCATCACTGGCTCGATGGACATGAGTTTGAGCAAGCTCCAGGAGTTGATGGACACGGAAGCCTGGTGTGCTGCAGTCCATGGGGTCGCAGAGTTGGACATGACTGAGGAACTGAACTGATGACTCTCATTCTGTATATTACCCTTTTGTTTTCTTGATAGTATCTTTCGATGCACAAAAATTTTTAATTCTTATTTTCAATTCATCTATTTATTCTTCTGGTTTTGTGTGTGTGTGTGTGTATGTGTGTGCTTTTGGTATCATATTTAAGAAACTCAAGGCTAACCCCAAATCATCAAGGATTACACCTATGTTTTCTTTTAAAAGTTTTATAGTTTGAGCCCTTTATATTAAGATCTTTGATCCAGTTTGGGTTAATATTTTGTTTATGGTGTGAGGCAGGAGTTGAGCTTTATTGTTTTACATATGGGCATTAGAGTTTTCCAGCACCATCTTTAGAAGATTGTTCTTTCCCCCATTGAATGGCTTTGGCACTCTTGTCAGAAATCACTTGACTATAATGTGAGGGTTTATTTCTGGACTCTTAATTCTTTGGCATTGATCTGTATGTCTGTCTTTATGCCAGGTCCACACTGTTTTGATTACATTAGCTTTGTAGTAAGTTTTGAAAACTGTATGTGAGCCTTCCAACTTTGTTCAGTTTTTTTAAAGATTGTTGTGGTTATTGAGAGTCCCTAGCATTCCCATATGAATTTTAGTGTCAGCTTGTCCATTTCTCCAGAAAAGGCAGTTGGAATTTTGGTAGGGATTGTATGAATCTTTAAATCGATATAAGGAATATTGACACCGTAACAGTAGTAAATCTTCCATTCCATGAAAGCAGGATGTCTTCTCATTTATTTGGGTCTTCAATTTTTTTCAACAATGTTTTGTAGTTTTCAGTGTATAAATCTCTCACCTTAGTTAATTTTTATCCCCTAAATATTTAATTCTATCTCTGGCATCTTGAGCAAATTTCTGAAACTTTCAAATCTTCAGTTTTCATGCATATAAAATGAAAATATTGAGTACTACCATCTGCATTTATTGTAAGGATTAAATGAGTTAATTCACATAAGAGGCATAAATAAACCAGATTGTTCAAGCTAAATGTTAAATATTGTGAACTCCGAGAGGAGGAATTTACGTTACATATTTTTGTGTTATATTTTTTGTTCCCCTTGCTTAGGTAGCAAATCACTAACTGTTGTTACTTGAAGGAATGTAGAAGGGTGAGAAAATTGGACTATATCACAAATTTCAGTTCCTAAGTTTGAAGGTTAATGTTGGTTAGGAGTTAGGGACACTAATTCGTCCTTATACTCACATATTTTGATACGGCTTGTTTTCTTACACATTTCCATATGCCTTGCACAATAATCTTGTCACTTCTTGAGAGAGTGATTTTTTTTTTTTTTAAGAAGTTAAGGGGACCTTGGCTTATTTGGTGAACCCACAGTTCTTTATGTGCCAAAATTGTGAGTGAAATGAAACTGTCTTAATATAGGACATTGTAAATCATAGTTTTAGAGAACCAAGTAGTTTCAGTTGTATATTAATATCTAGTATGGAAAACTATCTTTAAGTTAGAATTATAAAAAATGAAAGTGAAAATCGTTCAGTCATGTCAGTCTCTTGTGACCCCATGGACTATACAGTCCATGGAATTCTCCAGGCCAGAATACTCCAGTGGGTAGTCATTCCCTTCTCCAGGGGATCTTCCCAACCCAGGAATCGAACCCAAGTCTCCCACATTGCAGGCAGATTCTTTGCCAGCTGAGCCACAAAGGAAGCCCGAGAATGCTGGAGTGGGTAGTCCATCCCTTCTCCAGCGGATCTTCCCGAACCAGGAATCAAACCGGGGTTCCTGCATTGCAGGTGGATTCTTTACCAACTGACCTATCAGGGAAGCCCTCAGTTCAGTTCAGTCGCTCAATTGTGTCTGACTCTGCGACCTCATGAATCGTGGCACGCCAGGCCTCCCTTTTCATCACCAGCTCCCGGAGTTCACTCAGACTCATGTCCATCAAGTCCCTGATGCCATCCAGCCATCTCATCCTCGGTCGTCCCCTTCTCCTCTTGCCTCCAATCCCTCCTAGCATCAGAGTCTTTTCCAGCGAGTCAACTCTTCTCATGAGGTGGCCAAAGTACTGGAGTTTCAGCTTTAGCATCATTCCTTCCAAAGAAAGCCAGGGCTGATCTCCTTCAGAATGGACTGGTTGGATCTCCTTGCAGTCCAAGGGACTCTCAAGAGTCTTCTCCAACACCACAGTTCAAAAGCATCAATTCTTCAGCGCTCAGCCTTCTTCACAGTCCAACTCTCACATCCATACATGACCACAGGAAAAACCATAGCCTTGACTAGACAAACCTTAGTCGGCAAAGTAATGTTTCTGCTTTTGAATATACTATCTAGGTTGGTCATAACTTTTCTTCCAAGGAGCCTAGAATTATAAAAATACTTCCTTTTTCTGGGTTCTATTCTTATATAATTTCTAAAATTCATATAATATACAGTTGATAATTATTTTCTAAGCATGTTATAAAATAGAGAAAACTTTAAACCTTAGTATCATGGTGAGTAGAGCACTAGATCTCATCCTGAGTGTAAACATTTCAGTTACCTAAGAACTTGTGTTACTTCTTCTGTCTCCCCAACAGAGCAGGGATAAAAGTTCAGTGGCTAGATTAACTATTAATGATACTCTGCCATGGTGAGAAACTAGTGGACAGTTTTCAGGGATTAGTTTCATTCCATTTCATTGCTAATAGGGGGTGAGGCTCACAGAATTAGGAATTTATTTAAAGATTCATGTTTTCACACTTTAATGCAGTCTTTTATTTCTGAAACACCTCAACATAAAAATAACAAATCGACAGAAAAAAATATTGCGTGATGAACGGTGCTCAAAGTGTTATGATGGTCTTGGCCTGGTGCAGAGATAGTCCTAGCATTGGTCTCTTCCCTCTGCCTTCTTGTTTGATGGCTTCCAGGGGGTGGGTGAGAATGGGAATCCAAATTTTAGAGACTGACCCACTTTTCTCGCTAGGATTTGAAAATCAGGAACAAATCTTTTAAAGTAGTATTTCTTTTGGGTTATACATTGTATTCAGAATAGTAATTTTAAGTGATGGAAGGAAAAACATTTACTTTAGTAAGGGAAGTTTCTTGTAGGTGGCAGCAGAAGTTACCTTGAAAGTTTTAAACCAGAAGCCTAACCAGCCTGAAATCACCTCCAGCCCCCTCTAATTCCTTCCCACCTCCCTGCCCCCGCAGATACTCCCTCCTCACCCCATTGTAGAGTTTGAAGTGAACACATTGTTGTTGGTTGGCATTGTGCCATATTCAGGATCATAAAGTAACCTTGTTTTGGAATTACAGCAGGAGAAAATTTGACACCAGAAAAATAAGCAACAACCTAACTTTTAGGGAATAGAGTGAAATGGAGACTTCACCTTGAAAAATAAAATCAGATTTTAGAAGTACAATTATTTAATCAAAGTTCAAGTTATAGTTGAAAATATATACTGAGTTTTAGAATGAAGACTGTATCAAGTGTTGATTGTTTTTGGCATAAACATTTTCATTTTATGTTTAGTATATAGTTGATTCAGGATGATTCCAAATCCATGGATACTCAGGGCCAACTAAGGGACTTGAGCATCCGTAGATTTTGTTACTAGCAGGGTGTAAGGCAGAGGAACCTGAGATCAACTTGCCAACATCTGCTGGATCATGGAAAAAGCAAGAGAGTTCCAGAAAAACATCTATTTCTGCTTTATTGACTATGCCAAAGCCTTTGATTATGTGGATCACAATAAACTGTGGAAATTCTGAAAGAGATGGAAATACCAGACCACCTGACCTGCCTGTTGAGAAACCTGTATGCAGGTCAGGAAGCAACAGTTAGAACTGGACATGGAACAACAGACTGGTTCCAGATAGGAAAAGGAGTACATCAAGGCTGTATATTGCCACCCTGCTTATTTAACTTATATGTGGAGTATATCATGAGAAACGCTGGGCTGGAAGAAGCACAAGCTGGAATCAAGATTGCTGGGAGAAATATCAACAACCTCAGATATGCAGATGACCNATCATTCTTGAGACACTTAGCACCAATGAATCAACTTATCCTTGATTATTCCTAACAAGAACTAACCTTCTTAGCTCGCTTTATATTGTCATTTGTCAGTGGATTTGCCTGAGGTTTCAAACTTTTTTTTGTATTGTCCATCAGTTTTGTCTAAAATTGCATACTTTGTTGCAGATATTTATTAAGTCCAGAGCAAAGTAAACACATATCTTATTTTAAAAAGACTTATTGGAGAAGGAAAGGCTACCCACTCCAGTAGTCTGGCCTAGAGAATTCCATGGACTATATAGTCCATGGGGTCGCAAAGAGTCGCACACTTTTTGGCTGTGGTGTGTCTTCATTGTGGTGTATTCTCATTGTTTGTTGCAGGCTTCTCATTCGGGCTTCTCTTGTTGAGTAGCACAGACTCTAGGCACACAGGTGCAATAGTTGAACCGCACCAGCTCTGGTGCTTGGCTCAGTATTTGTGGTGCGCATGGACTTAGTTACTCCAGGCATATGTGATCCTCCTGGACCAGGGATTGAACTGATGTCCCTTGCATTGTAAGGCAGATTCTTAACCACTGGACCACCAGGGAAGCCCTAATTGTTATTTTTGCTTGCACAATTTTTGCTTTTTTGTGCATCACAAAGAAGCCTGGAATAATAGGGACTCCTTTTTAGGCTAGACTGATCTTTCAGATGTTGGGCAGTTAATACTTGATGGACCTTCCTGGATGGCTCAGAGAGGTTGCTTTACTCCTGGCCCCTTTGAGAAGGGTATCTTGTGTATCAGTCTCCTGAATTTTCAGTCAAGACCTCAGCACTTGGTCTTAGGTGGTACAGGAATTGACACCCGAGCCAGAAAAGCGTCTGCAGGCCCTCTCGTGGACTTTAACAAAAGATACTCGCTTAAGTTGGAGACACCAAGAGAAGGCTTTAAGTGTGCATCCCAAGGCAGTAGAATCTGCAAATGTGTGATGTAAAGAGGAGAAGCAGTTAATTGGTAGTGAAGGAGAAATAGAATTTTAGGGTCAGAGGTGTTGACCACCAGAGTGGGAAGCTTTAAGGTGGAGAACAGTCCCTTTGAACGTTTGGTAGTGTAACTGGGTTTCAAGAGCTGCTCTTTTTTCTGAACAAGATTCTGAGACCTACTGAGGCTTTTTCTTCTTCTAGATTTATTCTTGCTGTATTATTCTATCATCTGAAGTAACTTGAGCACATACCTGTTTCTTATAGCCTGAAAGTCTCCAACTTGCCAAGTGAGAGGAAATTTAGTAAATCTGTTGGAATAATACCTGTGTTAGAAGGATGAAGGCCCTAGAGTTTAGGTAGAACTGTTTGTCCAATTGCGATGTCTTATTTAATTTCCATGTCATAAGAGTAAGAGGTCCTATCTGCGCTCATGCATGGTGTTGAGTGATCTGAAAGGACACGATAGTGGATCGTCTCCATTACAACCCTGTGTTACTCTTATGCTGCTGTTGCTCTTAAAATTCTAGGTGGACTCAGGACTGCCCTGTTTCTCTTAGGGTCTGAATCTTTGAGGCACCTCCTTTACTGTACTTTGTTTCAGTAGTACTTATCAGTCACCAATATTTCCTGTCAGCATTCTTAGGAATTGGTTCGTCTCTGGACTCTTAATTATTCCATGAGTCTTCACACTCATGGTTTTGAATGGAAAATGAAGTATTAGAGATAGTAGGCCATTGGCTGAAGAGTTGAACTATTCATCTTTATAAGAAGTTTGAGTATGTTTTAAAGTGTGAGTGTAATAAGAATAAACAGATCATAAAGCAGGTCTGCAAGTTGAATAGAAGAGAACAAGTGGGCAAAGTCTCAGTGAATTGATTTTACTTCTTTGTTATATATATTTAGTCATGAATAAGAAGAGTATGATGTCACTGACCAAGCAGTTTTACTCAGGAAAGTTGATTAACCGTGATGATTTTAATTTATTGGATGTATGAGAAAATTGTCTCCCCTAATGGCTCAATGGTTAAGAATTCACCTGCAGTGCAGGAGATATAAAGAGACGTGGGTGGGTTTGATCCCTGGGTGGGGAAGATCCCCTGGAGGAGGGCAAGGCAGCCCATTCCAGTATTCTTGCCTGGAGAATCGCAGGAACAGAGGAGCCTGGCGGGCTACAGTCCATGGGGTGGCAGAGTCAGATATGACCAAAGTGAGTTAGCACACATGCACACAATGAGAAAATCACATTTAAGAAGTTGATTTAGAAGAAGGCTGGAATATTCTGCTTGGGTTGCTAGGTCCTTGGAAATTAGTGGTAGGTCTCAGAGACAGTAATCCTTTGGAGAAGATGAGGAATGTTATCGTTACCAGTTGTTTCTCTTTTCACTCCTCAGATTCTTCTTTGTAGACTTCTCTGATTCAGTGGTGTGATGATCTCTGCAGACTCTTCTAGCTCTACTAAATTCTAGTTGCTGGAATCTCAGAGTAATTTGATCTAGAAATATTTATTTAAGAACTAGGAAATTATATTGTAACTTTAACTTGAGTAGAACAGCTTAAGAATAGTATGAGTGTCAACAAGTAAGTGTGAATTGAAGTGAAAATTCAGGTCTTTATCTCTAGGGAAGCTGTGGTCTCATAGAGAGTGACACTATGTATTTTAGTAATTCTGTAATGCAGGTACATGTGATTTGTAGAGGGGCAGAGGAGACAAACTGTATTTTGTCTGGGAAGATGTCAGGGAAGAGGTAACGTTTGGGCTGAGATGAGAAAAGTGAGTTGGGGGGCTTCTCTGGTGGTTCAGTGTTTTAAGACTGACCTTCCACTGCAGAGGGCAAAGGTTCAATCCCTGGGTGGGGAACTAGGATCTCATATCCTCTGCAGCATGGCTAGAGAAAGGAAGAAAGAGTGAGTTGGGTTTTAATGGCGTGGATAGTGGCATTCTAGGGAGAGGAAAGTGCGTAAGAGAAGACTTGATGGTACAAGAAAACATGGTCTTTGGAGAGTCACAGACTAGAGATCAATATTCTGGAGCATAATATGTATATGTATATATAATATATATGTATATAATATATACAAGGAGAATGGTGGCAGTGATATTCCAAATGAAACACAGCTGCTAGTCTGGGATCCACCAAAAGTGTCTGTCTTAGTGGGGCAATGGTGTTGCTGCTCACTGAGATAAAGACTGTAACAGGACATATGAGACTGGTTAAGTTAGATTTTGTTTGTTGTTGTTGTTGCTGGCGGCACTGCATGGCTTGTGGAGTGCGAGTTCGTTGACTGAATTGAACCCAGGCCCTGGCAGTGAAAGTGCTGATTCCTAACCACTGGATCACCTGTGAATTCCCAGTGAGGTTAGTTGTAGAGGTTGCATTCACAGCAAACCGGGGATCATCCATGTGAAAATGCCAAGTAGGCCTGGAAAGATACGTGGTTCTGGGTGCAGGAGGGAGTGCTGGGCTAGAAAACCAGATCCGGCCCTCATCAGTGCCTGATGGTCATCCGTGTCATGGAGGTCAGGGCTGTAGGTAGCAGAGTCAGGGAGCGGAATCTCCACTGGTTAAGGCCAGGTGAAAGAACGATCCAGCAAAGAACCCAGGGAAGAATCACAAGAACCCCAAAGCACTGAAGACAAAGCTTGCATTGTGCTATAATGTTGCTTAGAAATTAAAACAAAGTTATGACTTTAAAAAATCAACTTAATTATAATTTTAAATAATTTATTCACACTTCCAGGTACTACTTGTTTAATTCTTCGTGAAATAAGCAGATGTGGCCTTCTTTGTACTCACTGGTCTGAATGTATAAATGGAGATTGTGAATGGTTGAATAAATATGTGTTTGCAAGGTTGTAAAACTGCTGCTTTCAAAGTACCAAGGAAGGATGGAAAAGAGAGTAATTTAAAATTGAGGGGATGGGCTGGGTGTAAGGTTTCAAAATGTGAACTTATAAAAACAGACGAGATTTCTATGTCAATTCATAAACCAAAGTAAATTCAAGAAGGAGTCCAAGATGTACATGCAAGAATGAAATTAGAAAACATATTAGAGAAAATAGGATAACAATTTAAAATTTTTAGTGTGAGGGAAGTTTGTGAAGAGATTGGTGGAATTAATTGCAGAAAAATAAAGTGTAGGGTCTTGGATACTGTGAAATATCCAGTATGTATTATAGAACAACAACTAATTTGGGGGACAGATTTGCAGTACATGTGAGAATGTGTCCTGTGTGTGGTCATGGTGGTAGATGACTCAGGTGATCAGGGGTTCAGGACACTTGGGGAGGCCAAAGGCCATGGGGCTTAGCCAAGAGTATTTGAAATCATATTGACATGAGCATCAAAGCCCCCAGGACTGTGTCGGATATTGTGATGGAATGAACATAGGGAGTAGTCAGACCCAAGAATGGTATTGATAAGGATTAGATAGGAGTGTTGATGGAATGTGTGGCTCTCAGTGGATACAATGTTATCATGGTATTTGTGAACATTCCGGAACCTTTCAGTCCTTCTGAAGCTATAAACAAATCTGAAGGTTTGAAGAAAATGTGAAAATCATTTTGGAAGCCTTCTCATGAATTATTTGAAACTTTTTTGATTTGTAGCTTCCAAAATCACCAGCCAGAAACTGGTTTAGAGCTTTGACTTTTCTAATATATGTGTAAGATGGAGATATACTTCATTAGAGTTATGCAGTTTAATCTTGGAGATTTGAGCTTAAGTGCACAGAAGTGTGAACTTTCTGTCTTTGTGGAATGAAAAACTGCTACAACAAAAAATGCAAGTGTCACCTCATTCCTGAAGTGGCTAATTGATAAACTGAGAATAATTCTCTAGATATATAGGAAGGCAGAGATACAGATTAAAATTTAATTTCCACATATAATAGTACTGCAGTGATAGAAAGATGTATATTATGGTTGGCAATAAGAGAAGGTGGATTAAAATTATAGAAAAGCTCTTTAAAGTGGGACAGACCTAGTCTACCTCATTATGTTATTTGGCAAATATTTATTTAGGATCCCATCCTTTTCTGGGCACTGCCTAGTAAATAGCAATAGGCAGAAACGGCTTATTGTGCTGAGCACAGCACTGTTTGCCTTTCATGAGCTTTGTCATTAAATCCTCATAATAATGCTTCACATAGAATTATTATCCCCATTTTATAGTAGAGGAGATAGAGGCTTAGAGAGTTTTAAGTAATTTCCCCAAGGTCGTATCGCTATTAAAAATGATAGAGGAGTCCGCTTTCAGATCCAAGGCTGCTTGGCGGTGGAGCCTGGAGCCTGAGTCTTAAATGTCTTTTTAAACGGGGCGTTACTGAGCATTCACTATGGCACCAGGTGCCAGGCTCTGTAATCCACGTAAGAATCCTCAAGGTAAGTTTCGTTATCATCATCTCCAGTTTTACTGCTGTGCTGTGTGCTCTCCCCAGTGGTAGTTTGGCTGTAGCCTGTGGTAGATTTTATGCTCTCATCAGATATTCATGCCAGCTTTATAATGCCCATTGGATGAAGCTGTTAGCTTCAATTTGGAAAAACTATTTTAGCAGCACTGAGAGGGTATTTTTATACAAATCCATTGTATTTTATGCAACTATTTATTTTCCTTTTTCCTTTACATCTCATATTCCTTGTATTTCTAGAATTAAGATTCTTAAGAAGAAAATCCGTTTACCCTTTAAAAAAATCTGAAAACTATTGAAGTCTACTTTGAAATTTCATGACTGCTTGTAGATTTCAGTGGCACTGTGTTTTATGTTTGACATGTGAATTTTTAAGATTTTGAATAGGAAATCATTTACAAATAGGAAATCAGCATTATATATATATGAAATAGTCTGGGTAATAGGACCATGTCAATTTTTCTTCACATAAAATTATGTTCTTGTGTTAGTGGTTAGTATTTTAAAGGAAATGTGTTAGGTTTTCCCCCTTTTTCCTCTTTTATTTTTATCTCGCTTTCCCTTTTAGTCTGTGATCTGTTTTTCCAAATCAGTATGAGCAATGATCTTTTAATTATATAGAATTGGCGCTTACATTTCTGTTGCAGATAGCATTGTCAGTTTTCTCCTAAAAGGACAAGTATATTATCTGCTCGGTAACTGGGTGTTGCTGTTCACTTGTGCTGTACTGCAAAGGAGGAGGGGAAATTAAGGTGTAAAACAGAAGTGTTTTTCTAAAGGAGTTAGGCAGTAGGTACTAAATGTATTTTCAATTAAAAGACAATCAATAAATTTTAACAAAGATTAAAATATTTTTAATCTAAAAATTTGGGTTCTGGTTTAATATTTCATTCTTAAGTGACAAAAATGATTCACTGAGCCATATTTTTTAGGGCTGGTGAAATAGAAGTAGCCAAGGGTTTCCTGTGTGTTCATTACAGTCTGTAACTTTATTATCCCAGCTTCTCAAATTATCTAGTAAATTGAATCCAGTTGTTAGCGTTTTTAGTTTGTATTTTAATTTGCTGCATTTAAAATCATCTTGGAGAGCCATGCTAGTTCTACCTTAAAAAAGAAAACACCCCTCTGCTTGGCAGAAATGGTACTTCCTGCTTTCATAAACAGTCATGTGCATAGTTTAGCAAGGCCTGATGCCTCTGGAGCTTTTTCCCTTTATAGCACCATTGAATCCCAGTCCTGACAGAAGTACTGCGAATCTTGTGGCCTCATTCTGAACAAAAGGGATTAGAGAAGAAAAATCTCTTGATATAAGGCTTGAAAGCAAGGGCAGGCAATCTTGGTTGTGAATATTTTCTGATTTTTCCAGAAATCAAGCAGAAGATTGAGCTGCTGATGTCAGTTAACTCTGAGAAGTCGTCCTCTTCAGAAAGGTACAGCTACATCTCTTGCATGAACAATTAATGGTGTAGCATTGCTAAGAAACAAATCAGGGCATATTGTTTTCTTGTCAAGTTTGCTATATAACGTATTGTACTGCATGCTGGTCATTGTGCTGTTTTGAAGATGTGTATTTGGGTAAGCTGTTCTGCTTTTACAAAAGGGGTAATTGATTTTTTTTTTTTTTAAATAGTGAAGCCTAATCAGCTGCAGCATGCACACCATAACACAGCAGACTGCTGGCTTATGTGTGACAGCTGTTGAAGGCTTTAAAAAATAATTTACTTAGCTAGAAAATAAAAATCTTGCTTTCTTTAAGGAAATAGTGCTAGGTTTTCTTCCTATATTTTGAGGAAATTTTGCTACACAAAATTTCCAATATTATTTGTAAGGTCTAGGTTAAAAATACTTAGGTTTTGGTTGTAATAAATATTTTCTTGTGTGGAAAGGGAGTGCCATTTGTAAATAGCTTAGGAATTGCAAACCCACATATTAGTCACATTCTGAAAGAGAGATACGATGCTTCTTCAAGTCTGTGCTAGGAAATGGAACAGTCACTGCATGCAGTAATGGTTCATGCCTGCAGGTAAGGACAAAATGACTCAGAAGTATTTTTAAAGCGATTATTTTATCTGTCAATCAAATAATTATACCTGTAAGGAGATATTTCCATAAAATGTCTGTTTAACTTAATAAATAGAATTAAGATACGTTTCTCTCAGGTCAGAAATGAGACTATAGTTGCCTATTTTTATATGTAAATGTGTGTTCACTTCTGTTTACCAAAATGGTTTATACTACATGATATTTTAAACTGAAGTTTTTGGGCATACAATTGGTACTTACTTTTCTGTTGGTTACCTAAATAGTTTATACCTAATGTTGATATTTTTATATTTAAGATGTGTTGATTTATCTCTTTCCTGGTTACTCTTCAGGGTTGTCTTTTTGTTCACATTTAATATTTAGGAAGATATTATGGAGAAATAATTTGCTAGTTAAAGAATGATGTAGGAAAAACACCAGAAAGAAAATAGGTGAAGAACCCAGCATGGTAAAATGAATTTAATTATAGTACACTAGTGTATGGATGACATGATCTGATGGCAAAATGATGACATTAAATTGATTTATTAGTATAATTGGATGAAAGGCCTCTGGCTTTAATTTAGGGAATTATAAATAAGGAAGATATTACTGCTTTCCTTAGAGGTTGAAAATAGAAAATTTTAGACACATTTGTGTTTATTTTTATGTAGCTTCTAACTTCTCGTTTATGCCTAGCTATCCCATTTTAAGCCTTCTTTTTTGCTGAGATAAAAAACAATCTTCAGCCTTGTGAATATTCTGCCAGTAAAATGGTGGTGATGAGAAGAGGAGAGGATGGTGGTGTAAATAGTGATCAGATTGGGTGCCAACTGTAATGTTAGAGTTTTGTTACTAGGAAGAGCATTCTTAATGGCATGACAACAGTAATTATGTTGGCTTTTTGAGTATCATGTTTTCTCTATTGAGAAATTGAAGGTTGAACAGAATGGATGAGTATTACCAAGAAACAAGTTTGGAATGGGTGAGGCGTTTATGGTTAAAATATACTCTTATAAGGAAATATTCTAAAATATTTTGGTAAAGACATTTATTTATTTTAAAATTATTATTACTGTCNTTTTGGTTGTAATAAATATTTTCTTGTGTGGAAAGGGAGTGCCATTTGTAAATAGCTTAGGAATTGCAAACCCACATATTAGTCACATTCTGAAAGAGAGATACGATGCTTCTTCAAGTCTGTGCTAGGAAATGGAACAGTCACTGCATGCAGTAATGGTTCATGCCTGCAGGTAAGGACAAAATGACTCAGAAGTATTTTTAAAGCGATTATTTTATCTGTCAATCAAATAATTATACCTGTAAGGAGATATTTCCATAAAATGTCTGTTTAACTTAATAAATAGAATTAAGATACGTTTCTCTCAGGTCAGAAATGAGACTATAGTTGCCTATTTTTATATGTAAATGTGTGTTCACTTCTGTTTACCAAAATGGTTTATACTACATGATATTTTAAACTGAAGTTTTTGGGCATACAATTGGTACTTACTTTTCTGTTGGTTACCTAAATAGTTTATACCTAATGTTGATATTTTTATATTTAAGATGTGTTGATTTATCTCTTTCCTGGTTACTCTTCAGGGTTGTCTTTTTGTTCACATTTAATATTTAGGAAGATATTATGGAGAAATAATTTGCTAGTTAAAGAATGATGTAGGAAAAACACCAGAAAGAAAATAGGTGAAGAACCCAGCATGGTAAAATGAATTTAATTATAGTACACTAGTGTATGGAGGACATGATCTGATGGCAAAATGATGACATTAAATTGATTTATTAGTATAATTGGATGAAAGGCCTCTGGCTTTAATTTAGGGAATTATAAATAAGGAAGATATTACTGCTTTCCTTAGAGGTTGAAAATAGAAAATTTTAGACACATTTGTGTTTATTTTTATGTAGCTTCTAACTTCTCGTTTATGCCTAGCTATCCCATTTTAAGCCTTCTTTTTTGCTGAGATAAAAAACAATCTTCAGCCTTGTGAATATTCTGCCAGTAAAATGGTGGTGATGAGAAGAGGAGAGGATGGTGGTGTAAATAGTGATCAGATTGGGTGCCAACTGTAATGTTAGAGTTTTGTTACTAGGAAGAGCATTCTTAATGGCATGACAACAGTAATTATGTTGGCTTTTTGAGTATCATGTTTTCTCTATTGAGAAATTGAAGGTTGAACAGAATGGATGAGTATTACCAAGAAACAAGTTTGGAATGGGTGAGGCGTTTATGGTTAAAATATACTCTTATAAGGAAATATTCTAAAATATTTTGGTAAAGACATTTATTTATTTTAAAATTATTATTACTGTCTCACCTAAGTTCTTGTGGTTAAGTCTGATGAAAGGGAGGATAAATGCAGACATTATTTTAAAGTTTAGAAACCAGCCACTGTGCTTATGACAACTTTATACACATTTTTACTAGAGCTTGCTTGCCTTATTATTCTTTTGGGGATTGTTCACACATATATTTAGCAATTGTGATATGCTGACCTAATGGATATTAATGTAGTTTATGGATTGGCCAACACTTTGCCAACATAGAAGTTGTTTTACTAAAGTAGGCATATTAAAAATAGAAATTACTCTTCCTCCCCCGCCATTTAAAAAGTTATACAATGATAGTCATTTGTTTATTTTTTTAATTTATCTGGAAGAATTTGAAAACCAAGAATCTGAAGTTTTAAAAAAATTATGGCCTAATTATACTATATTCGGCCTACAAATTTAATATAGTATCCTGTAGCATTGCCACTACACTCTGCAATTCCTTGTTCTCTAATCACCTAAATTTTTAACGTCTTTGACTGTTTTATTTTAAATTAGTTATTTGAAGCATGGCATGAGTCTTAAAGATATTTGGAATTTACCTCTGGTCAGTATTTCCATGTATTTATTGGTTAAAAAAAGAATGAAGAAACCTTGGTTTTCTTTAAAGAGAGTTATCTTTTGTTATGATTGATTTTTGTTTACTGTCTGCAGTGTAGCGTGCTCTTTGAATGTTTGGGAGAATCAAGTGGAGGAATGATGTTTTTAAGTACAAAATACAAACAGTGATGTGATGTTCCTAATAATCTTAACAGATATCAGTACACCTTGAAATTTATTTATTTATTTGTAACACCTTAAACAGAATGAGGGGGATCCATCCAATGTCATTTGGCTGGGGAGGTGTGGAGCACTTCTTTTCAGAATGGCTGACTCATAGGACAAAAACCAGTTGGGTGACAAAAGTTACAATTTATTTTTTGGTTTTATTTGTTGGAGAGAGAAAAAAAAAGTTAGCTTACCTATTTTAAAAATTAAGGATGGAAAACACTATTGAATGAATGAAAAACCAAATGATCCTAATTATTGCCAGTCAAAAGGAACACCTATGTGACAAGAGTGCCCTTCCGCAGATTTTAGGAATAAACCTTACACTGAGTATTTTTCTTTTAGTGGAGCTACTGTTGAACAGATGAATTGTATTCAGCTTAAATATGATAGAGACAAGGGTCAGGCACAATTTTGCTTCTTCATCTACTGCTACTTACTGTTTTTTAAAAAAGCCATGTATATTTGTTTGATGCAAAAATAAAGTTTTCAGATATTTGCTTCTTCTTGCCTTTTCGTAGCTAGAACACTCCAGGGAAGTGGAAATTTATGGGGTTACAGTTGGTGGGGAAGAAGAGGATAGTAATAATGATAATACCTAGGAAAAAATATAATGATCATTTATTCAACATTTGTAGATGATTGTTTGTTAAACATTTTCAGATACTAGTTCTAAGTGAGGAGAAAGTGTGTGTGAGGGAGTGGGGTGCTGTTGGAAGGACTCTGATAAATCATTCCCAGAAAGGTCCTGAGTGAACAGAAAGCACTTTGCTCTACTACAAATTTTTTCAAACTCTATTACTGCTTCTTCAGTGGGCTCATGAACAAATTCAGACCATACTTAATATGGGAGAGTTGAGCCCAGAGTGCTGAGAGCTGTGATCCCCAGTCCATGTAGGCTGAGTTCAGGAAGAGTTGAGGAGGTAAGAGATAAGGGGCTTGAGAAGCTGAGAATCTGCATTTGCCGTAAGCATTGCCCACATCTGCTGTTATAAAATGTGAATGAATGATGTGATTAATAAGGTTCACAGTCACTCAGAAATTAAAGGAGTGTCAGTGCCTTGTAGGAAATCCATTTCAGGAAATGGATACTAAAAGGACCATTTCTTGTTGTACATGTGTTTGTTACTGTTTTTCTTTTTTTGCTGTCAAAAGGGGTCTTTATATTGGAATAGATAAGTAGTATCCTAGATCTTTAGCATCCCACAAAGCTAGTGCCTACTTGGCAAATTGCTAGCTACCTTTTAAAGAAGAGAGAAAGGGAGAGGGAGAAAGTATCATAAAAATAATTATGCTGTGGCCTATATTCTACCAATTCTATCTAGACAGAGTTGGTATGAGGTGATGGAGATTGGTGTGTTGCCCCTCCATTCATATAAGGGCATTTGAAACACATAAAGAACCTGTGCTGTGTGGCATGTGGGATCTTAATTCCCCAACCAGGGATGGGACCCGTACCTGCTGCATTGGGAGTGTGGAGTCTAAAGCACTGGGCCACGAGGGAAGTTGCGAATCTGTGCTATTTTTGTGTATATATTTTAGTTCCTTTTCTTACTTTGGAGTCTATTCAGTGAAGAGAAAAAGGGCATATGATAATAATGCGTGGTTGCAGAAATCAAAAAGAAAAGTCTGGAAGAATCAGGAGAATGGAAGGGAAAGAATAAATAAGTATCTCACCATATGAAGAGAGAAGAAAGTAAAGGATGTTCAGTGGAAATGGTCCAGGATCAAGGGGTCTTTTATTTGCTCTGATACTGAGTTTATTTTTCTCCATGTTGCTGTGATGAAGTAGTTGTGAGAGGAGAGCCAAATTTTATAAGATTCACTCTTCGTTGAACCTATCCCCTCCCCATTCCAATACAAAGGGTAGATGGGCCTCAGTGATCACTATTTTTCCCCTTCCCACCTGTCACTCTGACATTCTTGGCTTTGTTTCTGTATTTGCAGGATAGAAGCATTTGAGACATTTTTCTTGAGTGTTGAGATGGGATAACTCTGTCTTACTGGATTGTCTTTCGTCTCTTCTGTCTTTATGCTTTCTTCTGCTTTTATTTATTATTTAGTAGTATTTAAATTGTAGTTGTATATGGGAAAGTGTGTAGATCACAGATCATTATAAAATTCAGTTTGATTTTTTTCTTTCTTGTGTAGTTTATGTGTTGTATATCTAAATCTTGGCCAAGTCCATGGTCACTAAGGTTTTCTTCTAGATTTGCATATAGAAAATTTCAGCTCTTAATATTTAAGTCTGTGATTAATTTTGGGCTTTAGTATTAAGATAGAAGTTGAAATTGTTTCTTTACATGACTAGTCAATTGTTTCATCTCTTTTTGAGTAATATATGTATGTGTACACACACACACTCTGCATACTCTTTTGGTCTGTCTTCTCCCAGTGTTACCTATGTGAGAGTCATATGTGTTTTCCTGTGTAGTTGTAATTGATGCAGTCTCATTGCTGTACAGTATTCAACATATGAATATACCTAACAGTAGATAAATAATCTGTTCACTATTGAACAGCTCATCACTCACTATTGATGAGCTTGTGGAATGTTTGCAGCTAACAGTTATTAGAAGTCGTGCTGCTGTGAGCATTTGTATACATGTCTTTTGGTGAATGAACCTTTGCATAGCGTTTCTGTTGCGTGTATTCCTAGGAGTGCAGTTGCTGAGCTTTGGTGGATATTGCCAACTTTCTGAAGCAAATGTGCCAATCTGCACTCCCACCAGCTGTGCTCCAGGTCTTTGCGAGCTGGCTTCTGTATATTCTTTCTCTCTTCCCTTCCCTTCCCTTTCCCTTTCCCTCCTTACTTCCTATTTCTTTTAGCATTCTGGTGGATGTGCCAGGGTGACCTAGAGTTTGAACCTTTTTCAAGAGGACTAGAATCAGATAGGGGACTATTTCTGAGTTCCTAAGGTGGCTCAGTTGGTAAAGAATCTGACTGTAATGCAGGAGACCTTGGTTTGATCCCTGGGTTGGGAAGATTCTCTGGAGAAGAAAATGGCCACCCACTCCAGTATTCTGGCCTGGAAAATCCCACTGATAGAGGAACCTGGTGGACTACAGTCCATGGAGTTGCAGAGTCAGACACGACTGAGCAGCTAAACCACCAGCAAAGATACTTAGGAAGAATATCAGAATGAGAAGTTTAGACCAAACAGGAACCAGAGGATATAGCCGTCTGAGGTGCTACTCTCCCACTCATGACTTCTAGTCTTTTACCTGGGTGTTACCATAGGTATTAACATCAGTTTTCAGATTTGGTTTTAGTAACAAAATTATTCCTTCAGCTGAACCTTATGTGAAACCTTTCATGCAAAACATAAAAGAAGAAAAGTATGAACAGGGAAACAGGAAAGTGAGCAGAGCCCCACAGTTGCTGACACTCAGCCACCCCAGCCCCGAGAACCCCTCCCGAGAGTTCTAGTCCTTGCTACTTTAAAACCCTTGATGGAGGTAGGCCCCATAGATCTGATGAAGAAATTATGACATTTTTTATATGTCTTGGTCTAAGTGTAGTTGTTCCTAAATTATTTTGTTCATTTATTACCTATTTAAACTTTGATTCTGTATTCTGATGCCTCTTGAGAGGGTTGCCATATTATAGCCATTTCAAACCTTCCAGAACGCAGATCTTCTCAGGTAGGTAACTCCACTTTACAGACTCTTCTGCTGTCTTCCTGTTGTTCTTGGCCTAAAGGTGAATGCCGTACCTGGGCCATTGAGCACTGGTACTCTTCAGCCTAGCTTCAGACTCCACCACTTTGGGCATGTTGCTCCTGCCTTGCTATTTTGCACCTCCCAACCATTTCATCTCAAGGAAGCCCTGTCTCGGTTAAATTATGCCTATTATAAGCCATTATAGAACCATGCATCTTTCCTTTGTAGCATTTGTCACAGATGCTGTTTGTCAACTGGGAGTATTAGTGACATTTGGTTTACTTACTGGTTTACTTACTATTAGCCCCAGCTTATAATCTCAAATGCAGAAGTGCTCTCATCACAAAATATTTTTTATGTCATCGTTTTAGATTATGAACTTTGTGCAAAGGTTTTTTTGTTTTTTTGTGTTTTTTTGGTGTAGGGAGATATCGATTTCTATGGTATTGGCATAGATTAAGTCAATTTTTTATATATATATATATATATATAAATCATATGATCAAGTATATGTGTGTATTAAGTTGCTTCAGTCATGTCCAACTCTTTGCAACCTCATGGACTGTAACCCGCCAGGCTTCTCTATCCATGGGATTCTCCAGGCAGGAATACTGGAGTGGGTTTCCTTGCCCTAAGCTAGTTTAATTCTTAATGTCAGGGTTACAAATCTTAGCTTTTTCCTATCACCAGAAAAATACAGTTTATTTTTATATATATTTACATTTGTTTTAATGCAAAATAGAAATTAAAGTAAATCTGAACATGTTCCATCTTGGTTCTGAACTGGTACCATCAAGCCATATAGCCTTTTATTTCCAAATGTTAGTATTTCAAATATCATCTTGGTGCTTTTTGTCATGGTTTACGCTTCACCTTCTGCTGTTAACATCTTGTTTTTTGCTTTTTTAATGGTTTGCGGTGATAAAATACACAACATAAAAACACAAAATTTTATAATCCTCTTTAAATGCTAATTTTCTTTAAAAGGGAATCTTTGTACCCCTCCCAGAATGGGAGAACCAGTATCAATTGCCTTTAAAAACAGTTGCTATTAAATTCTGTCTAGATTCTGTTGTCTGATAAAGCCTTCAGGCCTGAGCCATATGCTCTTTCTGTTTACAAGGGAAATGAAATTGGCCGGTGTCATAAAAGAGCTTAAATATATGTGAGTACCAAAGTGAGGCTTGCTCTTTGATATATTCTGATAAATTTAAAGAACCTTGGGAGAGGGGCATTTTCTGAACATGTGATTCAATACCTAGTCCAAAGTATCATCTCAGATCATTTTATGTACCCACAGTGGCACTTCCTCTTCACTTCGGGAACCCCTCCCCCAAAATGGTAGTTCAGGGAAGTTTTTAACTAATGTGAGCTGCAATGGCAATTAAAAAAAAAAAGTAATTCTAAGCAATCATATTGCAGATCCCTTTGAGGCAGAAATTAATGTGCCACTAGTTGGAAGAAATTAAGACTACCTTTGTATAGATTACATTTGTCATGCATCCATTCTCAGTTCTTGGAAAAGAACCTGATGCTGGGAACAACTGAGGGCAGGAGGAGAAGGGGGCAACAGAGGATGAGATGATTGGATAACATCATTGACTCAATGAACATGAGTTTGAGCAAACTCCAGGAGATATTGAAGAACAAGGAAGCCTGAGGTGCTGCAGTCCATGCGGTCACAAAGAGTTGGACACGACTGAGCAACTGAACAACATCATCATCATCAGGTCATCCAGCCAACATGTATCAGCAGCTGCCATGTGCTAGCCAGTCAGTTATTGGGAGACCAGAGAGCAGCAATGGCAACACACAAGCGGAAGAGATTTTGGTGGGTGGCCTTATCTCTGACATACCCTGGTTGTTGGGTGTGCAATGCTGTTACTGCATCATGAATGACTCTATGGTGGGAGGCCATTAGCACTCTTTGAAAGGATTATAAATAACCAATAGTTGCATTTTTGAGGAATGTATAGTTAGACTATAGCTGTGGTGAAGGGTTGCAAACACAATTGTCTACTGAAGGCCACTGTAAAGGAGCTATGAGGGCCTGGTGGGGACTTTAACAAATTGGTGACCACAACCCGATCTAAAGAGAAGGCACTGATCAGCTGTGGCTGATTGCTGCCATGCTGAAATACAGACCAAGTTGTGTGAGTTTCTGTGATTTTCAGGAAAAGTTGAAAATTTGGTTTTTATGTAAAGTGTCTCATTTTAATTGAGAGTGCGGATTAGAAAACAAAACAAAGCAGAAACTTGTACCAGTCTTTTTTTTTAAGAAAGAGTATCTGTTTTCTAAATTCAGTTCATGGTAAACATTTTTTTCTACTGTTCTGTAGCACTTGGATTTACAATTTGTGAGCCACAGACCTGTGCAGATTTATTTTCAAGGAATTTCAAATCATATGAGTACTAAACATTATCTATAGAACATAAGTCAAACAATTGTCTTGTTAAGGCATGTATTTGTAGGTTTTCTTGACATTTCACATATGCAGAAATACTGATGACCTCCCCTCTAAGAACCACATGCTAATAAGATACCTCAAATTCCATGAGATATCAACTGATATAGAGTAGAAATGACCTCTGAAAGAGATGCATTTCTCAGATGGAACTTAAACTATAATAAGTAATCTGAAAATTACAGAGGTAGAACAATGTTCTGTTTGAATGACTGCCACTTCATCCTTTCCTCCTTTTTCCTCTTTTCTTCCATCTCTCCCCACAAAAAGCATTTTAAAGCTAGTTAGACAGAAGGGTGTTTGATCCTTGGATTGGGAACATTCTCTGGAGGAGGAAAAGGGAACCTACTCCAGTATTCTTGCTGGAGAATCCCATGAACAGAGGGTCCCAGAGGACTCCTGGCATGTGACAGTCCATAGGGTCGCAAAGAGTCGGCCACAACTGAAGCAACTTAGCACGCACGTATGCAGAATACCTACAATGCAATAGAAAAGGGTCAGAGAAAATACATGTCAGGGTAGAAAGTTACAAGGGAGGAAATTCAGATGCACACACAGATATGTGGTGTTTTGCTGTGCAACTTCTGGGGAAGGTGACTCACAGATTTGGCCCTATGTTTTCTAACAGGCAAACTAAAGGAAAAAATGTAACATTGCTTTTATTACCTATAAAGAAAAATATACTAATTTATGCAGGAGAATCAAGCCTTAATTATGATGATTATTATCTAACAATCTTTCCCATGTATCTCAGAAGATACACTTACTCATTTTAGAATATTCATATTAAAAAGAAAACAAAGTGCTGTGCTTTTATCATTAAAGTTTGGTTATTATTATTAATATTTTTAAGGTTAACTTTTGTTTCAGCATAATGTATGTCTATAAAATTCAAGCAGATGTATGTTAATATTAATAACATCACNTTATGATGATTATTATCTAACAATCTTTCCCATGTATCTCAGAAGATACACTTACTCATTTTAGAATATTCAGATTAAAAAGAAAACAAAGTGCTGTGCTTTTATCATTAAAGTTTGGTTATTATTATTAATATTTTTAAGGTTAACTTTTGTTTCAGCATAATGTATGTCTATAAAATTCAAGCAGATGTATGTTAATATTAATAACATCACCAACAAGAAAAACCAGTGTCATACTGACAAATTATTTAGGAATTAATATTTTACACTTAACATATGCAGTTTTTCTTATGACAAACTTTTTTGCTTACACCCCCATTTGGGATTTATGTATTAGTTTCTTTTTGAGTGTTTTATAGATGACTTTAGGCAATATGTTAGGTGGTGTCGACTTACTAGTCTCTTTGCTCCTTGTCTCTTCCTTCTAGTAAAGTCAAATATTGTTGTGGTACCTTTGGTGTTTCTTCGGGTGTTTGTGAGTGATAGTGAAGTCTGTACGATCAACTTTAACAAGATACAAGACTCAGTAGATTGTTGTATTCACTTCAGTTCAGTTCAGTCACTCAGTCATGTCCGACTCTTTGCGACCCCATGAATCTCAGCACGCCAGGCCTCCCTGTCCATCACCAACTCCCGGAGTTCACTCAAATTCACGTCCATCGAGTCAGTGATGCCATCCAGCCATCTCATCCTCTGTCATCCCGTTCTCCTCCTGCCCCCAATCCCTCCCAGCATCAGGGTCTTTTCCAATGAGTCAGCTCTTCGCATGAGGTGGCCAAAGTACTGGAGTTTCAGCTTAAGCATCATTCCTTCCAAAGAACACCCAGGGCTGATTTCCTTTAGAATGGATTGGTTGGATCTCCTTGCAGTCCAAGGGACTCTCAAGAGTCTTCTCCAACACCACAGATCAAAAGCATCAATTCTTCACCGCTCAGCTTTCTTCACAGTCCAACTCTCACATCCATACATGACCACTGGAAAAACCATAGCCTTGACTAGACGGACCTTTGTTGGCAAAGTAATGTCTCTGCTTTTTAATATGCTATCTAGGTTGGTCATAACTTTTCTTCCAAGGGGTAAGCGTCTTTTAATTTCATGGCTGCAGTCACCATCTGCAGTGATTTTGGAGCCCCCTCAAAACTTAGGCACTTATTAAATTCCTTGAATGTACTTAGTATTCATGCTAATGAATCTTAACTTTGTAAGAGATTTCAGGAAGTTAAATGATCCAAGCTTCTCACTCCAGACAGATAACCTTCAACACAGATGGTTGGTTTTTCTCTTTTTAGTTGTTAAAAAAATGTAAAGAGATTAAGATTATCTAACCTTCCTTGTTAAACCAGGGCCTTGTGGATATGCAGTAAGTCTTCACTGACAATTGCAAAATTTAATCATCTTTTCATTCAAGATCTTCCCTTTGACAAAATGCACTTTTCTTGGTAGAATTTGAATCTTTGGGGAGGAGTAAGGGTAAGGAGTATGCTTTGTACAACAGGAGTCCAAATCCTTAGGTTAGCCTAGAATTAGCATGGGAGAAGTCAGTGAGATGAAATGTGTGGGACCATCTGAGAGTTCTAAATAGTTGCATATGGCTTGGAATGAGGTAGAAGAAAGGATGGGAAAATAGATGAGAGAGAGATGTTGTACCCTGATGGAAAGGACTCTTCTATGTAGCAGTAAGGGTTTTGACTTTTATGCTATAGTTTACAAGAATCATGGAAAAGTTTCAGTAACAGAGGTGTTTGCCCATGTTGAGAACAGATACATGCTCCATAAGGCTAAAAGTAAGGTCTTTTAAGGAAGTTAAAAGAAACACATTTTATCTTCTAGGCTTGAATTTTGTAGCATGTCCTGTAGAGTTGATAATTCATTTGTTCTGAAAATGGGTAAAAAAATTATAGCAGTGCTTTCCATTTGAGTGAGAGAGGGCAGATGAATTCCTTGATGCTGGGAGGATTACCAACAGAGGCAGTCAGGACTTCCTGGTGGTCCAGTGGCTAAGAATTTGCACTCCCAATGCAGGGGCCCCAGTTTGATTCCTGATCAGGGAACTAGTGGAGTAGGAAATGGCAGCCCACTCCAGTATTCTTGCCTGGAGAATTCCATGGACAGAGGAGCCTGGAGGGCTATAGTCTATC